>JAIUCV010001393.1:0-103395 GCA_026724425.1 Erythrophleum ivorense
TTGATGTCAAAGTATATATGTATAAGTTATTTCTGAGATGTAATGTTTTGAACATGTGTAAAAGTATATGAATATGTCATAGGTAATGAATTTGAAGTCAAATGTATAAGAATGTATGATTTTGACATCCTTGAGCCATGATGTCTATGTGTATTAATGTAAGTGCAATGGTGAATTTGAGTTCCATGAGGATTTGGGATCCATTGAAATGCTTCTACATGCTGTGTTTAAGCTTTTAGACTTGCTCAAATGGTCATGGTTTCAAGTAGAGAGCCATTTGGTACCATTTTGGAGCCATATGGTTACTATTTTAAGTCATATTTTTGTCCCTTGAACCAAAATTAGATCAAATGAATGAGTTTTGGCATGAAATTTGGCAGACATATAGATCTCATTGAGAGGGTTTCATAGACCTAAAGAGAAAAGTTTTTTGGAGCTCTGTGGAATATCTTATGATTTTTCAAAGTTGGCCAAATTATGCAAAAATTGGCATGGTACTGTTCCTTTAGACAGTCAGGTTTTTGGCATCTTTGGGAGGGCCGAATGAAGTCCAATACCCATAAAATTTTACAAGCATGTAGTTGGCATCATAATCTTTCTACAACTACTAAAAGCATTCAATTTGGAGCTTTGTACAGTGAGATATGAATTTTTAAAAATTACATGTCTACTGTAGTAATAGAAATAGACCCCAGTTATTATTCTATTAGTGTTTATGGGCCACATGATCTAAAGTTTTTATGGTAGTTAGAGAACATCCCTAAGCTTTTCAGAAAGTCCTCATTTTCATGATTTCAAATTTTTTAGAATTAGTTATAAATTTTTAAAGTTAGTACAGAGTTTATGTGTATGGTGTCCAATTTGGCTCTTATGAAATTCTTGCGTATTCGTTAAGCTAAATATGCCAAAATTGAGTATGAACAAACTTGTTTATGGTGAAAATGAATTAAGGAAAAGAAATACTTAGGGTTGGACCCTTATACCTCAAAATGAACTATATGTGGCCAGAGCTAAGTGTTAAAAACTTGAAAAAGATGTGAATTACATGGAAAGATTGTACTTGTGCTAACTTATGATGCTTGACCTTAAACCCAATTTCCATGCTTCTTTTGTGATATTTCTGGTTAAGCAAGTATATTAATGATGAGTTAGCATTAAATCATGTCAAGGTTGGAGGCTAAGATAAGATCTTGTAGATAAGGTTCAAGATTTTATCAACAAGATCTTGCATTTTACATTATCAAATCTAAGACTTTGTCAACAAGATTTTTTGCTAGTAATATAAGGTCTTTTTGGCAGTAAGTTATAGCATATGATATATGTGATGGTGTCACAATTTGCCACGTATGAAGTTTCCCAAATGTCTTGAGAACTTAAACATGCTTTTGCATAAACTAAATCATCACTAGAAAGTTTCATAAATCCCCTAGGTACAACCAAAACCCTAATTTCTATAACTTGTTATCTATTGGTTGTTTTTTAGTTCTATTGCTTCCATATGATTCCTTAGGTTTCAAAACCCTAATTTCTATAAAGTTTGGATCAAAATAAAACTTCCTATACATTACTCTAGTTTTTGGCCAAATTGATGGAAAGGGAGGAGGGCCGAGAAGAACAAGTTTTCTATAAAGAAAGTTACCTTGTTTCAAAGCCTTCTAAGAGAGCTTTCACAAGCTTCCAATTTTCCTTTAAACTTTCCCTATCCTCTACTAAACCAGCCACAAAACATGTCCAATTAAGACATTAAAAACTCTACTAAACCAGCCACAAAACATGTCCAATTAAGACATTAAAACGATGAGAAGAAGTTTAATGAAGGAAGAAGAATGAAAAGTCATGATTTCTTGCACTTTCAAGCCTTGGTTTCCTTCCCCTTATTCCCTCTTCTTATATGCCACTTTGAACTGCTCTTGGATCTATTTTAGACTAGAGGAAAGTTAGTTAAGGTGTTAGGGAAGAGTGGGACGTGATATAAGAAGCAAGATGGTTTAATTATAACATTTTTCAAAATTCTAATTTAGTCCTTCATCTTGGTTCTTTCCATTTGGGTTTATTTCAACTACTGTTTTAGAATTATATTTTCTATCATGAAATTTAGGTCCTCTAATTCATAAAATGCCTTTGGTTTCACCAAATTGGATTTAAAATCTTATCAAACTGTTTGGTTAAAGTTTTGGTCAACTGATGTCCAGAATCACATACCAGAAGGGTTTTAATCATTCTAAGGGTTCCGATGATTTTTAAGACCTTTGAGAACTTTGAGAAACTCAATTTTCTCATTGAAAGCTCCCTTCTTTAAGTTTTCAAAAAGTTACTTGAAATTACAATTTTGCTACTTAATTTTCAGTTCCTTTATTTTGCCATTTTGGCCTCGAACTATTCTTAGTTTCCTATCCACATCTTTAGATACTCTAATTAGCATCCTACCCTTAATTGCCCTTAATTCTCTTTGCTTTAGGATCCTCCTATATCACAATATCGGTTTCAATTTAGTTTATGAAAAACCTAATATTACAAAAAGAGTTTGGAGGAAACCTTAGAAGCTTAAGAAAGTTCACTTAACAAGCTTTAAGAAAATGTATGAAACCATGGCCAAAACTTGCTCCTCCTTGGTTTTCTTCTCATGTGTACGTTTGGCTGGCATAGGAGCACCATGTAAGGAGTTTGATTTTGGTCCAAACTTGATATAAAATGGGGTTTTGAAGCATGGAGAATCAAATGAAACTAATAGAACTCAAAAAGAAGCATTCGGTAGCAAGTTATAGAAATTAGGATTTTGATTGTACCTTGAGAAATATGAAGCTTTGTAATGATATTTTAGACCATGTAAGAGTATGATTAGGCTAAGAAGAGGCTAAGAAACTCATATATGTGCTAAATTCCCTAGAAAAGCAAGCAAACCTCTATAGGTGCTCCTTAATGTGGATGTCTTAGCCAAGCTTCATTCAAAGAACCTAGAGAGAGTTTTCATTGATTCTAAGAATAGAAGTGGTCTAGATATGAATTATAAACAACAAATGAACTATTGGTTTGAATTTAGAAGCCTTATTTTGTAAGATGAAAGCTTAGGGTTTCATTATACATAAAGAAGCAACTTGGTGTTAGGCTCCTTGATTTGAATTTGTGATGACTCTAATAAGTTTAAATAGAGTCATATGACTTAGAGTGAGTGAGAAATTAGAGCCAAGATGATAAATTATGAGTTTCTTCATTATGCCACTAAATGGAGCCATATGGAAGCCTATAACTACTAATAGCTTACATAAGACTTGTATGAAGCTAGAGGTGGTTCCATTAATGTATTTGTGTCTTGTTTGATGTGTTTGGGCCAAGCAAGCCAAGCCTCTCCCAAGTATGTGTGTGTAAGGCCAAGAAGAAAGACTAGAGAACCATAGAGGAACTTTGTGATTCTTGAGAAAGGTAGCTTTTCATCCATTCTTGCATGCTTATCTTGGTTGTTTGATTGTCATTGAATACTTGTATATGTGTTTGAATCATGAAACATGTTTATGGCCATTGATTTGATGATATGATATCATTATGTCTCTTAGAATGCATATAAAATGAGAATGGCTCCTAAAGGGTAAGGTTGTGCTAAAAGTCCTTTGTCTTGGGTGAGGTGAAGCTAAAAATCCCTAGATAAGAGTGATACTAGTCCAAAAGCCTCATGAAATGAGTTAAGCTAAGTCAAAAGTTCCTAAAAAGGATGAGGCTAATCCAAAAGTCTCAAATAGTTAGATAAGACTAGACCAAAAGTCCTTAAAGCTTGATTTTGTCTCCAATGGATCCATATGATTTCATAAATATGATTATGCTTGATGTTTGGATGCCTATAATGCATACTTGTTTTCTTTGACATGATAACATGCCATATAAGTGTGCTTGAAGGGTGAATGAGCTATTGGGATTTTTGGAATCCCACTCTCCCGCATATTATCTCTAACCATGTCTAAGGAACTTTCAAGGAGCAAGGAATAGAGACCAATAACCATGATTATGTCATTTTGACAATAGTTTTGATTTTTATGTATTATATTGTCAATGAGAGGTTTTACATGATATTTGTGTGATGTAAATACTCTAACATATGTAAAAGTATGAGATTGTTATGCAAACGTAAAATTTGGTTGTGGAAATGCAAGAATATAAATTTTGGGTATGTATGTGGCATGAAAAGTGTGTATATAAAGCCAAGTGAAAGAGTGATTTTTAGTTTTGTGATGTTTGGGACCTGATAAGATGGCCATATATGCTGTATTTTATATTTTGAATGTCCTCAAATAGTCACAAGTTATGTAAAAAAAACCATTTGAACCATTTGGTATCCATAATGCACCATTTTAAACCACAATTTACCATTGAATGAAAAATAGACCAAATGAATGAATTTTGGCATGAAATTTGGCAAGAATTCAGATCTCATTTAGATCTTTTCAAAAACTAAAGATCACAATTTTTAGAGTTTTGTAGAATTTATTATGATTTTTCAAAATTGGCTAAATTATATAAATTTGCCTATACATTATTCATTTAGTCTAGTTTTGGTTCTTTCTAGTATTTGAAGATCCAAATGAACACCAATTCTTATTAAATTTTACAAGGATATAGTTGGCATTATAATCTTTTTATATCCATTAAGATCACTTAATTTGGAGTTGTGTAGCTCAAGATATGCATGATCAAAGTTTCAGGTCTGCACATGCATGAACTTTTGATAGTATTATAGTTCCATTAGATTTTTGTGGTCCAAACGAATTTGTTTCGATTTGAAATTTTTACAACATATAGTTCATGTCCTGAGCTTTCCATAGAGTTCTAATTTGCATGATTTGAAGCTCTCTAACTCAATATATGAATTTTTGAAATTAGTAGCAGTAATATGCAACAATGCAAAAATTGTGGAAAAGTGTTGAAATCATGTGCATGCCTTAAAACCTGAGACTCATGACTCCTTTTCTGATGTTTCTAATTAAACAAATGTGTTAAGGATGGATCTTGATCTTAGAATTCTAAAATGATGTATTTATGCATAATTAAAGAAATTGAGCTTACAATATTAGTATTTTTCGTTGCTAAAAGTACTGAAAATAAGGAAAGTGATATTATAAGCACGTTAACATATAAATTTTGAGCTATCTCACTATTGTATGATTTTTTTAGTATCAAAGCAATGGTTCAAGAAATTTAGCTCTTTGTTTAGATCTTGAATTGTTTGAATGGCATAGGTTTGTTGTGTGTTTGTTAGGAATTAGTTGAACTATATATATATATTATGGAATTGTATTGTATATTAAGGTTGTGGTTCTTTTTAGACAACATGGTAAACACAAGAAGAGGTAGACCAACTAAGGATAAGGTAGAGGACCCTATGCAAACCATCATGGATCAATTGGATAAACAACAAACTATGGTGGATTAGCAACAAGCTATGTTAAAACAACAGAGGCAAATTATGTAGCAGCAACAGGAAGTGACCCAATAGCTGCAACATACCTTAGCTAGACAAGAGGAAGTGAGAAGAGCAGCCCTTGAACCACAGCCACCCCCCTCAGAAGCCAGTACAGGCCCAGATATCTACTCAAAAGCTATTTAACTAGTTTAAAAAAAATGGTCCACCCTCATTTGAAGGAGAATTGGACATGGATAAAGTTAAGGCATGGATTGTGTAGCCTGAAAAAATATTCAAAGTGATGGCTCGCACATCTGAGCAGAAAGCCATGTGATGCCATGCTCGTCACATTTATGTTAGAAAAAAAGGCAAATCATTAGTGGTATAGCACGGAGTCTATTATGCAAACAAAGAATATCCCGATCAATTGGGAAAACTTCTTAGTGGAATTTTATGAAAAGTATTTTGCCAGTTCCATCCAGAATTAGAAGGAAATGGAATTTATAGAATTGAAGCAGACTAATGATATATTTGTGGATTAGTAGGTAGCTAGATTCATAGAATTGTTTTGGTATTCCTCTTATCTTCAATGATGTGATGATGAACCCTGGAGATGTGAGAGATTTAAGAATGGGTTGAAGCCCCTGATTAAAGACAAAGTAACTCTACAAAGGATCATAACATTTAATGCTTCTATGGAAATCAGCAAGGTGATTGAGAATAATTTGCAAGATATTCTACCTACGATGATTGCAGTTAATCAGAGAAGAGCTTTAGAGTTGAAGAGACCGAGACAACTTAGGAATTGGAGGATGACATGAGGAAGCAACATCCCTGGCTATTCAATTAAGGTACGTATTCAAGTTTTGAGGACAAAATTTATTTTTAGGGGGCATGAAATGTAATAACCGATTTTTCAAAAATTGAACTGAGATTGATCAAATGAGATAATGTTGCCCTAAAGTAAGACAAATTAAGGTTAATTGAGATTAGAATGATAATTAGAACATCTAAGAATGTGAATGAAAATCTAGGGATAGCCTGAAATTGGAGTTAAAACTCTCCCTAAGTGCTTTGAATGAAGCTTAGTCAAGACACCTACACCAAGGAGCACCCATGGAGTTTTGCTTGCTTTTCTAGGAAATTTAGCACATTTATGAGTTCCCTAGCCTCTTCTTAACCTAATCATACTCTTACATAGTCTAAAACATCATTAGAAAACTTCATATTTGTAACACCATATTTATATAATTCATCTCATATCATTTCTAGGCTCATTTCCATGGATTACATAGAATTCTCAAGAAAAGCCTTTAAAAATATTTAATTAAATTGCGTTACATCACGTATAAATTTTTCATTTTGTGTCCTGTGGACCATATGAAGTCATCCATCTCATGCTTATATTTAAATACACAAATACAACTCATAAGCATCTCAAGAAGTGGCCTAGAACTCGAGCTAATGAAATATATGCATGAAAATGTGTGCAGTCTTGGACTGAATTTTCAATTTTTTGTCATGAACTTTGAAAAATCATAACTAATTCTGAACAAATATAAATTAAGTAAAGCATACCATTCTAAAAAGCTACAGATTTCTACTTTATGTTAAAAATAATTCTAGACCACAACAGGGACATCTACCACTGGAAATCAATGGAACAATAACGAAGGTCGCTTGTCACTACTAGTACTGTCCCTCAAATTCAAAAATTCATATCTTCCAATTTAGATGTCCAATTAAGGTGATCTTAGTGGTCACAAAAATCTCATCATGTCTAGTTTATGTTTGTAAAATATCATGATCATTGGACACCATTTGGCTCTCTAATGACACAGCACAAGAAACTGGCCATATGAATAGTGTTTATATCAATTCAACAGAAAAATGCCAAATTTGAAAAATTATAATTAATTCCACAGAGCTCCAAATAATCTAATCTTTCACTTAAAAAAAATCTCTAAATGATATCTATATGAATGCCAAATTTCATGAGCAAATTCATTCATTTGGTCAGATCTTGACATTGGGTTACAAAATGGCTCATTTTGTGTCATATAAGGGTCTCAATTGGTCCAAAATTGCTTCTATGATAACCATGGCCACTTGAGCACATGAGCAAGTACCAAAATGGTCTACCAAACATGTCTCAAAGGTGTACAAACCCAGATCTCACAAATTACTCATCCACCCCAAGATATACACAGGAATGTACATACTAGTTCTTGCCATTTCATACCCAAATCATGTAATATTGTACATATAGCATCAAATCTCATTTGCACATGATACATTTACATATTTACATATGTTAATGAAGTCATACAACATATACAATAATGGATTACATCACATGCCACTCATATGGCTACATAATAGCAATTTTCCACACTTTGTTGTCAATCTTCATTCTCTAGGCTTGATGGCTTTCATTTCTTGGCTCACTTGGTCCACCTAGACATGTTAGACATGTGGAGAGGAAGGAATGAGATTCTAGAAATCCCAATGGCTCTTCTCCCTTTCAATCACACATAAAAATGCAAATCCATTCCTAAAAATGCATGCATGAATATTATGAAACATATGATCATTCAAGAAGCAATTTCTAGCATTCAAGAAGTCATACAATACATCCATAGGCTTGCTAAGTAAGTGGCTTAGTCTCGCCCATTTTTTTCTAGGATTTTGGACTTGTCTCACCCTTTTTCTTAAAAGTTTTGAACTAAGCCTTACTCTTGAAAGACTCTAAACTTTGTCTCAACTATTCTTGAGGGTTCTTGGCTCATCCTTACTATGGCTAGTGGGTTCTTATGTCATATCTTAACCCTAAGAAACTCATATCATAGCATTCAAGTAATAAACACCAAACTTGCACACAAAGCGTAGCATATGGACTGAAATCACATAAACAAACCCACACGGTTCAATCCCACTTTGCTTTAAGCAATTTTGTCCATATAATATCCATACAACATTCATTCAAAGCAAGAATATCATTACATAAGCTCTTGAGGTCCATTTTGCACTACTTGAACTTTTCACACAATTTACTTGCACATACAACACATAACAAGGGGAAACACACTACTAAGAACCTCTAGCTCAGCATTAAATCACTTCCAAAGCCCATGAATTGATCCTCAACTCCTCTTAGGCAATAACATATTAAAACACATCAGATTCATAGCCATTTAGGTCAAGAAACTCGGGTTTGGAGGTTTGGAACACATATCAGAAATTTTGCCACGGGTTCCAATTTTTAGTTTTCTGAGGCAGACTTTGGAAAATCATAATAATTCTAAAAAAAATCAAAACGAGGCAAATGATAGCTTTCTAGAAAGCTCTGTATGTATAATATAAGGTAAAAATAATTACAGGCATGAAAAACCCAGCTGTATTGTGTTTGACAATCGAAAAGTATGAAAGGTCCGGCTGCCCTTGAGTTCTGCTACAACTTACTGATATGGACTTTAAAAATTCATAACTAATTTCCAAAAACTCCAAATCAAGTAAAATATATCAATCAGGAAAGCTATAGATGTCTACATTAAGGGAAAAATAGCTCCAACCCAGAGAATGACATTAAACTGGAGAAACTCGATGGAAAAGTGTTGAGGGTCCTGCTGCATCACTGACAGTGAGTTCTAACTTCAAAAATTCATTTCTCTCTCTCTAGACCTCCAAATGAGTTGCTTCTAGTTGCTATAGCTCACTGTGCACGTTTAGTTTCTCCATGTAAAATTTCAGGACCATTGGACCTCATTTGCCCCATGTTTAACATAGATGCAGGTTTGGACCGAAGCTACAGTACACTGACCAAAATCAGAAAAATTTCTAACTTCAAAAATTCACCAAATATTCCCTAAACCTCCAAAAATTCTGCACTTTAGCCTCCCAAAAATATCTAGATTATTTCTACATGCATGCCAAATTTTATGAGGAAGTTTGTCCATTTGGTTAGTTTATGACATAAGGTTGCAAAATGTCCTTTTTAAGCTTCATATGGGGTCTCAAGGGGTCTATTTTTGCTTCTTCTCATTCTATGGCTACATGAGCACGTGGGAAAGCATTAAAATACTCTATCAAACATGTCTCAAAGGGCTAATGACCCAGATTTCATAATCTCACTCATCCATACTAAGATATACACAAGAGCTATACTTGTATAACTTGGCATATCCAAGTCAAATTCATGAAATATCCTTCACACGGGTCTAGTTCTCATACATATATAATATACCCATACTTTTACAAATATTCATAAGCTTATACATCATATACATTATGGAGATACATCATGTGACAACCATCTGGCTATAATACAAATATGTTACAACTCCATTGCTAATCTTCTTGCTTCCAAGTGTGGTGGCTCCTATTTCCTTACTCTCTTGATCCACCTAGGCATATTAAGTAATGGGGAGGGAAGAGTGAGATTCTAGGAATCCCAATAGCTCATCTCCCATTCAATCATGCATAAAGAATGTAATACAAGTGTTAAGGATGCATGCATGGCATATCAATATAAAAAATGGTGCAAATCACATTCTTGGCATTTACACAAAGCACACATAACATACTTAGGCTTGCCAAATAATGGATTAGCCTCACCCACTTTCTTCAAGGTTCTTGGACTTGCCTCACCCTTTTTCTCAAAGGCCTTGAACTAAGCCTTGCTCTTGGGAGACTTTCTCTTGGTCTCAACCACTTCTAAGGGTTCTTGGCCCATCCTCACCGAAGATAGAAGGTTCTTGGCCTCTCCACATTCAAGCAAACCAATGCAACATTTATAGGCATCATTTGAATACATAGTGCAATACTATGGTTCCATGGAACATAGGCATCATACTAAAATACAATTCATAGCTTAAAATACTCATACACACATTCAAAAATAATGTAGACATTCATTCATGCATGGGAGAAAAGAGAAAGAGCTACCTTGTTATCTATGCAAGCTTTACTTTGCCTTACTCCTTCCCTTTTTCGGTTCCACAAGAACACTTAGGTGGGGTCGATTTCCTTGGCCTAAACATCATGAATAATACTCAATTATATTCTTGAAACAAGCTAAAGCATTCAATTTACTCTCAAGAACATACTTGGTTCCATAAGTCACATAATGGCTCCAAAAATGGCCTATTGAAGCAACCATCATGATTCAAGTTCTTGACTCTATTCTCTTCTCATTTCTATGCCTCTTGACCTCATTTAAGGTCCTTGGAGCCATTACATATTCATTTACAAAAGCCTAAACGCAAGTTGCTTCATAAGGTCATATTATGGAAGCCATTGCCTCATCTCCCAATCCATGGCTTCTAAAATTTTTCCAAGGGTTCCTCCCACCTTCTACCATCATAAGAAGTCCCATTCTAGGTTTAGAACAAATTAAAACACTCTCTAGGTGACCAGACCTTGTGTGGCCGAGATATACATCATGAAAAGAGCCCTTGAACTTTGTTTTGTTTTCTGGAAGGAATGTCACATATGTAACTTCCTAGGGGTCTAAGGGACTCAAACCATGTCTTACATAAGCTAGAATACCTCAAGGAAAAATCAGATTTCATTACTTATTTCAAAACCCCAAGTTGTGCCAACTTGAATTTTAAGGCTCCCTTTTTGTTTCCACTTGTCTATTCTAAATTCCCACACTCTAAATCACTTTTTCTTCCCTTGATATGGTCAAAATTCAACTCCCTTTGGATGGGCTCTAGGTTGCTCGAAATTCATATGGAGGAGAACAAGCAAGAAGTGCAAGAAAAGCCATGGAAAGGAATGGGAACCTACCTTAAATTCTTGCTCTTCCAAGTGGCTTCCTCTTGCACCCAAGCCTTCCCTCTAATCCTAACTTCTCCTTGCTGGACTAGAACCAAAATAGCATCAAAATACATTCTGAACCCATGGAAATATGGAGGAGAAGGAGGGGAATATTTATTGTAAAGATAAAAGGAAGAAAACACACCTTCCCATACCTATTCAAGGCTTCTTCTTCTCCTTCATCGTTTCTCCTTCCACATGATGCCTTGGCTGGAGTTTTTAGCAGTTTCAAAAATGGATAAAACATTGGTGCAGCTTGGGGAGGGCTGGAGCGTGTTTTAAGAGAGCAAAAAGTAACTTTTTCTTTTTACATTTTAGTCCCTATTCTTGGCTTTTCATTTTAGGCCCATTTCAACTCCTTTTTGAAATCTATCTTTTCCATCATAATATTTAGGTTTTCTAACTTATAAAATACGTTTGGAACCACTCAAATTGGATTTAAAACCATTCCGAGCCATTTGGTCAAAGTTTTGGTCAACCTTTGCCGAACTCGCTCACCGGAGGGGTTTCAACTGCTCTAGAGATTTTCATAGTTTTCAGGGCCTCTAAGAACCCCAGAAAGATTAAAATTTTCATTTAAAAAACCTTCTTGTGAGTTTTTAAAATTTTTCAAAAATTACAAAAATACCCCTACACTTTTCGGCAAATTTTCTGAGTTTCTCTAGCTCTGGTTTTTGGGCATCTTAAACCTTAAATTCTCATTTTTCTATTATTTAGAATTTGATCCTAATTTTAGTTGGCATCAAACTTCTCTATCCAGGGGACTTCCTTTGGAAACTGACTCATTTTCATCGTTTTTCAAAAAATCGGACATTACATCTTGGCTTCACCAAACTCAAGTAAACCAAAACAAGTTCACAAAGTATCATTTGAAGACATAATGTAATATCATGGTACCATGGCATCTAGAGACATGCTAAAACAAGTTTTCATGGCTTAAAACATACATACATACATTCAAAGACAAAACAAACATTCATCCATGCATGAAAGAAAGAAGCGAGAGATACTTTTGTCGCACAAGCTATAACCCCATATATTGCTAGCTCATTTCACAACATTCCCATGCTTTACATTCATAGATTCCATGAAAGGGTAAGAAAAAGAGAATTAAATAATGTGTTTCTTTGCGTTGTGTTGCGTATGAAAATTCCATTCGGTGTCACATGGACCATGTGAGCTCATGCAACACATTCCCATATTTAATTACATGAATAAAACTCATTTAAATTATCAAAAGTGGCCCACATCTCTTGGAAACCAAAGGGGAGCATAAAATAAATATATATATTTTGGCCAGATTTTCAATTTTTCTGTTACAAATTCAAAAATTCATAACTAAATCCACAAAAATTGAAATCTAATAAACTTTACCATTCTAGAAAGTCTTGGATGTCTACCCCGTGGTAAAAATAATTTTAGCTCATGAATCATTAAGGAGAGAACATTTGACTTTTAAAAAATCACTGAGGTCACTATTGTCTGGGCTACTAGCTTAGATTACTAATATAAAGTTTCAAAATTCATAACTAATTCTAAAAAATTTGAAATCATACACATTTGGTCATTATGGAAAGCTACAGATGTTAAAGTTTTGGGAAAAATAATTCCAAAATAAAATAGATAAATTTAGCTATTGGAAATCTATAAAATACTAACTGGACTCAGGGGGTGCTACTGCTACTGATAGCAAACTTCAAAATTGCATAACTCTTTGGTCAGATCTCCAAATGAGGTGATCTCAGTGGCCATAGAAATACTATAACCTCTAGTATATGACTGTAAAATTTCACAAGCATTGCAAACCATTTTCCTATCAAATGACACAGAACACAAATCTGTTAGTGTGAACAATGCACATACCAGAATCAATAAAAAATCTCAACTTTGAAAATTCATAACTAATTCTGTAGAGCTCCATTTTTGCTTTACTTTAGCTTTCCAAAAATATCTCAATGAGATCTATATGTATGCCAAATTTCATAGAGAAATTCCTTCATTTGGTTAGAAAGTGCCATAGGGTGCCAATTGGGTCATTTTAGTGCCTTTTAATGGTGCAAAAGTGTACAAAATGGATCCCAAGGTTCTTATAGCCACTTGAGCACGTGGGAATAGCCCAAAAAGACTCCCTAAACTTGTCTTAAAGATGTGGAAACTCAAAACACAAAATCTCATCCTTCATCCTGAAGCCATATGCTAAGACACATGTACTTGAAATGGCCATTCAATACCTAAAAATTGCAATACATTCTATTTATCATCAAATTTCATACATACATCATCTATTAGGGTAATTATACATGTTCCATTCATTGTCTATCAATTCTATCAAAATATTACATCATATGTCATTCCTTTGGTTACAACATAAACAACATTAAGAGCTTTATGATCAAGGCTTTATCTTCCCACTCAATGGCTTCCATTTCTTTCTTTATTGGCTCCACCTAGCATATTAAGATATTGGAGAGGAGGGAGTGTAACAACCAAAAATTGTTAAAATTTCTAAAATCTTGAAATTTTTCTAAGTCTATTAATTATAGCGAGAAATGGCCTAGTTATAGCGAATGTACCTGTTTGCTATAGTGAGAAATGGTCTAGCTATAGCGAATATGCCTATTCGCTATAGTGAAAATGCTTCTAGTTATAGCAAGTTCAGGCATCTCATACAAAAATCAGGGGGTTCCTTGCAATAGTGCACACTGTAGTGAAAATAGGGGTCTGGGATTGATACGTGCTCGCCATAGTGAGAGTTATTTTTCGCTATAGTGAGGGTTAGTCCGAAAAAGCGTGAAAAAGGAGAATTTTGCTTCTTAAAGTGTCCAGATCCTTTCCTCTTCTTCTAACTGACCTAAGCTTCATCTAAAATAGAGAAAAAGGCTTGAGAGAGAGAGAGAGAGAGAGAGAGAGAGAGAGAAACTAAGAGAAGCTAAGGGCGAAGGAGGGAAACCAAGGAAGAAAGATAAGAACCTTCAAAGATCTTCATGCTTCTTCTTCTTGATTTTACTCTTTTCCTTCTAAGTTTCCTTTCCATAGGTGATTGAGTAAGATAGCTTTGTTCTGACCTAGAATGAGCAAGAAATCCTTGAATTAAAGTGTGATAAGTCAAGAAATGCAAAGGAAGTAGGAGAAGAATTAGTGAAATTAAAGAGGGAGAAAATTAGGGGTTCTTATATACTTTGTAGAGTTTGCTTTGATAAAAAACCCCTAGCCTTGTGAGTGTTTATTTGAATTATAAGAGAGTAATTCTATACTTTTTGTTGTGTCTAGGCTCAAGAGAATTGGCTCCATCTAGTTGTGGTGTTGAGACTGAGAAAGATAAAGAGAAATTGAAAGGGAAGGCTTATGTTGGCTTGTAAGGTAGCTCTCCACTCTTTCTTGTTGCATTCTTGGATGTGTAATAGTCATTGTATACTTGTATATGTGCTTATATTGTGAGACATGTCATTTGATGTTGCCTTGATGCATTGGTACCAATATACTTATGTTTTGGATTGTGAAAATTGTTCGGGTGAGGTAGTGCCAAAAGTCCCTTGTGATGGGTGAGGTAGAGCCGAAAGTCTTTGAAGATGGGTGAGATAAGGCCAAAAGTCCCTAAACCAAGGGTGAGGCCAATCCAAAATTCCCTAAAATTGGGTGAGGCTAGACCAAAAGTCCTTAGAGCTTATTCTTGGCATTGATATGATATTCATGGCATGTAAATCATGTGTTGTATGATTGTGAATGGTTAGCTGCCTATTTGCAATTTTTGACTTGTTTATATGCCTTGATTGCTTTCTTGAATGAGTGTCTGAGCTATTGAGATTCCATGAATCTCACCCCCTTCCCTCTCCCATCTCTTATGATTCAAGTGGAGCTCAAGAGCCTAAGAGTGGAGGCCATGAAGCATAGATGGCCCTTTTTGACACTTTTGCACTTTCGCATAGTTTGTGTATAGGAAAGCCAAAGTGCTCATATATACATATTCTTTTTGAGACGTAAATGCTTAAGTAAGTGTAAAATTATGTATCAATGATGTATGATCCATGTACGGAACCAAAGTAATGAAATTATGAGATTTGGCTCCTTTGTGGCTTGAATGTAGCAGTGTATTTTTGTCCGTAGCATGGTGAGTTTGAGATTGTGTTAGTTTGGATCACTTGGGCAATTCATATATATTATGTTTATACTTTTAAACTTGCCCAAGAGGTACTAAAGCATGTAGGAGACCATTTACCCCCATTTTGAACCATTTATGGTGTCAAAACTGCCAAATTTGTGAACTCTGTCAAAGTATGACCAAATGAGCTCTTCTTGATATAAAATTTGGTATGCCTTTAGAGTTTATTGAGAGCTTCTTGAAAAGCTAAAGTGGGTAATATTTTGAGGTCTAGGGAATATTTGACGAATTGTTGAAGTTAGGAAATTTTGATGGTTTTGGTTAATGCACTGTTACCATAGGTCCAAAAATGAATCTATGTCATTCATAGACCAAACGGTGTCCGATTGTTGTGAAATTTTATGGCCTTAAATTAGACATCTATAGTGACCTATACCAATTAGAAACACCACAATTAGAGGTCTGTAGAGGGAGAAATAACTTTCTGAAGTTCTATGTCAGCATTAGGGAAGCCATCCGACTTTAGTTACTGTTCAATCATTTTTTAAGGTCCCAAGGCTACTGAAATGATCTAAACTTATTTTTTTACTCTATTTAACATTTGTATATTTCCAAATTGGTACATTTTTCTTAGATTTGATTTTTGTGGAATTAGTTATGAATTTTAGAAGTTCATAACAGTAAGCTGCACCAATACCAAGGACAGCCGGACCTCTATCTCTTTTTTGATGTCAAACATAGTCCAAATGCTGAGATTATGGTTTGGAATTGTTTTTAGTATAAAGTTAACACCTAGATATTTCCAGAAAGATATTTTTTCTTTATTTTCATTTTTTTAGAATTAGTTATGATTTTCCAAAGTTAGAGCAAAAAATCTGACTTTTGGGCCCATTTGAGAAATTGTATTTTCTTAGTTTTTAGCTTCATATCCGTGGTTCATGGGTTGTTTTATGATATGTATGAGTTGTATAAATAGAGTTTGAGTAAAGAATGTGAATGATGGGTTCACGGAACCCACGGGGCAAAATATGAGCGTTTAAACCTTGATTTATAGTATGAAAATGTCATGGCTTTTGTCATTTTCTTTGAAAATCATATGGAATTAAACCTAAGCAGAGTCTAGTTGGGATTAATGTATTATGGTGTTACAGGGAGTGAGATTCAACAAATCCCAATAGCTTACCTCCTATTCAACATGCATAAAAAATGTAATACAAGTCTCAAGGATGCATGCATGGCATATTAATGTAGAAAATGGTGCAACATACATTCTTGGCATTTACATAAAGCGCACCAAACATACTTAGGCTTGCCAAATGAATAGATTAGCCTCACCCTCTTTCTTCAAGGTTCTTAGACTTGCCTCACCCTTTTCTCAAAGGCCTTGAACTAAGCCTTGCTCTTAGGAGACTTTCTCTTGGTCTTAACCACTCCTAAGGGCTCTTGGCTTATCTTCACTGAAGATAGAAGGTTCTTGGCCCCTCCATATTCAAGCAAACCAATACAAACATTCTAGGAATCATTTGAATACATAATGCAATACTATGGTTCCATGGAATATAGGCATCATACTCAAATACAATTCATAGCTTAAAATACACATACCCACATTCAAAAGCAATGTAGACATTCATTCATGCATGGGAGAAAAGAGAGAGAGAGCTACCTTGCTTGCATTTACATACTTTTTCTTTAAGCCTTGAGTCCTCTCCCTTAACCTCACATACCCAAAAAGGTAGAAATCATTTCTCTTAGCCTAGACACATCATATGGAAGCTAATTACACTTTTGAAACAAGCTAGGACATTAAACTTATATTTAAGAACATACTTGGTTCCATAAGTCACATAATGGTTCCATAAATGGCCTATTGAAGCAACCATCATGATTCAAGTTCTTGGCTCCATTCTCTTCTCATTTTTAGGCCTCTTGACCTCACTTAAGGTCCTTGGAGCCATTACATATTCATTTACAAAAGCCTAGACACAAGTTGCTTCATAAGGTCACATTATGGAAGCCATTGCCTCATCTCCCAATCCATGGCTTCTAAATTTTTCCCAAGGGTTCCTCCCACTTTCTACCATCATATGAAGTCTCAAACCAAGGCTAGAATAAATTAAAACACTCCCTAACCCCTCTATTTGTCCTAGGCCGACATTATGGAAGCATTTAGGGTTCAAGGGTTTCCAATTTTTTCTTGATGGGAGAGCCACTTAGGAGGCTTCTTAGAGGTCTTAGGAGCTCAATGGAACATTTAAATGGCCAAGGAAATTCATAGATTAAATCAGTTTTTTACAATTCCCCTAAGTGCTCTACAACTTTCTAACTTCTAGTTTAATGGATTTTCTTGAAATTTCTTGGTATCTTCCATCTTCCTTTAACTTAATCTCACTAATTTTTGATGGTTCTTGAGCAAAAATCCTTCCCTCTCCTTGGGTCTGTTTTGGCTGAAATACAGGAGAAGAAACTAAGGAAAAAGAAGCAATATCTTGCAAGGAAAGTACCTTGAATCAAGTTCTTCCAAGAAGGCTCTTCCTTTGTTTGGCTTGCTTTCTCAAATTTCAAAAATTTCCCTCTCTGTTTTGCCCTCAAAATAGCACCAAACTTCCCATTAAAACTGTAACACCATACTTTTAGGACTCAATTCATACAATTCCCATGCCTCATCTTATGTTTATTCTATGGAAACAATATAGTGGCATAGGAAGTTATGAATAAAAGTATATTTCTCTACCGGTAAAATTTTTCTTTCGGAGTCCCATAGGCCATATGAAAGCATCTATCACTTTATCATACTTAAACACATGAATATAACTCATTTCCATCATCAAATTTGGCCTACAACTCGTAGAAAGCAAAGGAGCATATAAAATCCATGTTTGTATTTTCGGCCAGAATTTCCTCTTTTCTGCCACAAACTTTGGAAATTCATAACTAAATATATAAAATTTAAAACATGTAATCTTAGTCATTCTGGAAAGCTTAAGACGTCTGCTTTATGCTAAAAATATGTAGAAGTCTTAAAATCTCATATATAATGCGTTTGACACGCGAAATCATCTACTGGTAGGAGGATTCCTGATACTGTCACAGTTTACTGATATGGACTTCAAAAATGTCTAACTAATTCCAAAAAAATCCAATGCTTTAAAATGATATCACTATGGAAAGATGTGGATGTTAACTAGAGAGAAAAAATATCTTCAGATCAGTACATCAAGCCAAACGCCCGGAAATCGATGGAACAGTACCTCAGGTCTGGCAAGATGTCTGATACTGGGCAGAACCTTCGAAAATGCATATCTTCCTCTCTAGACCTCCAAATGAGGTGATCTCGGTGGCCACAGGAAGCTTATGACCTCTAGTTTATGCATATAAAATTTCATAAGCATTGGATACCATTTGGCCATCGGGTGACACAGAATTCAAAACTGCCAGTATGAACAGTACCCATACCAGAATCCATGAAAAATCCCAACTTTGAAAATTCATCAAATATTCTCTAGGTCTCCGAAAATTATGATCTTTAGCTTCCCAAAAATCTCTTAATGAGACCTAATTGCATGCCAAGTTTCAGGGCAAGAATAACTCATTTGGCCAAAAAATGGTATAGGGTTCCATTATGGTCAATTTTGGCTCCATATTGGGTACCAAATTTGCCAAATGGATTTCCCTTGGTCTTGGCACCTTTTGGGCAAGTTTAAAAGCATATTTAAGACTTGTGTGAGCTGCCCAAATGGTCCCAAACCTCATGCATCTCATTTTGGCCATTCAACCCTCACTTATACACATTTGCATCAAACTTCCAATTTGCATAACTTGACATTACATACCCAAATTCATTTCTAAAGTTCATACATCATATCCATACATGTATACATCACATAATATCATATTTACATGTGTCTCAAGGGTCATGTGCCATTTACAATAATCATATACATCATTGAACATCATTATGGTTCAAAAAGAATACAAACTAGGCCTAGGCTTGTCAATCTCCTTCTTTCATGGTTATTGGCTCCCTTCACCATAGCTACTTGGTCCACCTAGCATCTTAGAGCATTGGAGAGGAGGGGATGAGATTCAAAGAATCCCAATAGGTCACACACCCATTTACATCACATTCAAGGCATACATATACCAAATGCATAACCATACAAGCATAAAGTGTGCAATAAATTCCATTCCATGCCACATTCACATGTCAAGATTACTTTCATGCTCTAGGGACTTTTGGTTTAGCCTCACCCCATTGTTAGGACTTTTGGATTTGCCTCACTCTTGGCCTAGGGACTTTTGACTTTGCCTCACCTATTCAAGGGACTTTTGGCCTTGTCTCACCCATGCCATGAGACTTTTGGCATCTCCTCACCTTCATCAAGGGACTTTTGGCATCACCTCACCCTTATGGGCTCTTTCCACAACCATAGTCATTCAAGACAACACATTGGTACCAATGCACAACAAGGATCAAGTGGCATATTATCAAGCATCAAGAATGCATGCAAGCACACTAAGATATACATATGCACACAAGAATGCAAAGAGAATGAGGTGGAGAGCTACCTTGCACAATTTCACACACTTTTTCTTTAGCTTTCAAGCCTCCTCTTTCGGCCATACACCCACAAATTGGTGGAGATGGTTTCTCTTGGCCTATATACAAATTATGGGAGCCAATTAGGTTCATGAAACACATTCTAAGGCTACATAACTTGATAAAACACTAGATTGCTCTATAGGCTCTATTATGGTCTATAAAGGCACCTAATGAAGCAACACCTCTCAAGGGACTTCTAAGCCTCATTATTTCCTTTCAAATATGATTCTTGACTCCTTTTAAACCTCTTGGAGTCATCACATCATTAAAACAAAAGGCCTAGCACCATGTTGCTTCTTTAGGCCATAATATGGAACCTAAGACACCAAATCACTTTCTTTAAGTTCTAAATTTTTTCTAAGGCCTCTACTCATCTTCACTCATCACATATGACTCAAGAATAGCCTTAGAAAAATTTAAAACTTTCCCTAGCTATAGGAACTTGCCTAGGCCGAGACTATGGGGGGAAGAAGAATTCATGGCCTTCTTGATTTTTCCTTGATGGGAGACACACTTGGGAGACTTCCTAGAGGTCTTAGGAGCTCAATCAAATACTCACACATGCAAGGAAACTCATATATCAAATCAGTTTTTGCAAAGTGTTCAAGAGCTCTACACTTTTTCTACTTAGAGTTCATTAATTTTTTCTTGCAATTTCTTTGCTTTCTTGGATGGGAGGTGCATGTGGGAAGCTCTCTAGGGGTCTTACGAGCATTTTAAACATTCCATTAAGTCTAAGAACATTCATATAAAATCAGATTTGTAAGGGAGCATTTGGATCCCTAATGGTTCCATCTTGTTTCCTAATGCCCCTTTCTTGATTCTATTGGTTCATTCTTAATCCTTGCACTTCAAAACCTCTAATCCTTCCATAAATTGGGCAGAAAACAGCCCCTAAAAATTGGGCTCATGGTGCCCAAATTCGTGCAAGAGGGAGGGGGAGGGAGAAACTACCAAAGAATGGAAGTTTTACCTTGTTTTCTTGCTTCCTTTGGCTTGTTCTTCCACTTGGTTGGCTTACTCCCTCAATTTTCGAAATTTCCCTCTATGTTCTGCCCCAAAAACAGCACCAAACTCCCCATTAAAATCATAGAAAGAAAGCTTGAGAGGATAGGAGCAAGGTTCAAGAAGGAAGGATATAGAATTTCTTAAAGTTTCTTACCTTTTTCTTGAATCTCTTCCTCCAAAATCCTCCTCCTCTTGTGCGCCTAAGAAGCTGGAGTTTTCCTCTAAAATTGG
Organism: Erythrophleum ivorense; assembly: GCA_026724425.1. Lineage (NCBI taxonomy): Eukaryota > Viridiplantae > Streptophyta > Magnoliopsida > Fabales > Fabaceae > Erythrophleum > Erythrophleum ivorense. Next base: position 21,151 of record JAIUCV010001393.1, read on the forward strand.
GCAGAAGCAAGTCGGTCTTAGAGAGGAGAGAAAGAACGTGGATAAGAAGGAGCTAAAAGGCACTTTATGCAACTTTTTACTTCTGCATTTTAGTCCCTTTTCTTGGCTTTTTCATTTTAGACTCATATCAACTCCTTTTTGAAATCCGTCTTTTCCATCATATTCCTTAGGCTCTTAATCATAAGAATTGCCTTTCGAATCACTCAAAAAGGATCTAAAACCATTCTGAACCATTCGGTCAAAGTTTTGGTCAACTTTTGCCGAAATCGCTCACCGGAGGGGTTTCAACTGTTTTAGGGGTTCCCATGGTTTTCAGGGCCTCTGAGAACCCTGGAAAGCTCAAGTTTGCCATTTAAAAAGCCCTCCTATGAGATTTCAAAACTTTCCAAAAATGACAAAAATGCCCCTACTTTCTTCGGCAAATTTTCTGAGCTCTTCTGGCTCTGGTTTTTGGGCATCTCAAATCTCAAATCCTCATTTTCTAATATTTAAAATTTTATCATAATTTTAGTTGGCCCCAATTCCTTCTATTTCAAAGACTTTCTTTTATTTTTGGCCCATTTCTTATGTTTACAGAGAAACTGAACATTGCATTTCTCACGTTTACGGAGAGACCGGATGTTACAAAAACCACAGAAGGAAAGTTTAAAAGGAGATGAACAAGTTTCAAAAAGGAAGGACATGGAAATTCTTAAGAACTCTGACCTTTTCCTAGCTTTTTCTCCCTCCAAGATAGCTTCCTCTTGTGCACCTAAGAGAGTTGAATATTTTTTGTTTTGAGGCAGCAAGAAAGCTGGCCAAATAAAGAGGGAGAGAGGGCGTGAGAAAGAGAGAGTGTTCATGAAGCTTCAAGGACATAAAGATTCTAAAATTTTTTGTTTCGTCCCTCGTTTTTGGCATTTTCATTTCTAATTCGTTTTAGCTCCTTTTTTAGAATCATCTTCTCCATTATGAAGTTTAGGTTCCCAATTTAGTAAAATGCCTTTAGAATCACTCAAATCGGAGCTAAACTCTTCCCAAATGAATCAGTCAAAGTTCAGGTTAATTAATGTTAAAAAACATTCACCGGAGGGATTTTAACTGTCTCGGGGCTTCCCATGGTTTTCAGGGCCTTTGAGAACCCTGGAGAACTCAAAACCTTCATTTAAAAAGCTCTTCTATGTGTTTTTCCAAAATTATACTTATTTATAAAAATGCCATTGGCCTTTCACTAATTTTTTTGAATCATTGCGATCCCGATTTTTAGGCAACTCAGGACTCAAATCCTCATTTTTTATTATTTAGAATTTTATTCTAATTTTAGTTGGTCTAAAATCCTTTTGTTTCGGGGACTTCCTTTTATATCTGGTTTATTTTTGACGTTTATAGAGAAACCAAATATCGTGTTTCTCACATTTATGAAGGGACCAGATGTTACCCAAGCACACTTTTCTTCTTGAGTTTAGCTTCTCTTCTTTGGCCATACACACACAATGAGGTGGGACTTGTTTCTCTTGTCCTAGACACATCATATGGAAGCCAATTATACTCTTAAACCAAATTCTAAAGCCATACATTCATTAGAAAACCTAAGTAATTTATATAGCTCTTTTATGGTTCTATAATACAATTAATGAAGCAACCCTATGGAAACATGATCTTTGCTCCATTCTCTTCATTCATTTATGATTCTTAACTTCTTTTAAGTCTCTTAGAGTCATCACACAATCAAATCAAGGAGCCTAATTAGATGTTGCTTTTTTAAGTTATAATATGGAACCTATGATACCATCTCACTATCCATGGCTTTTAAAATTTTTGCAAGGCCTTCTCTATCCTCTTCCATCATATATGACTCAAAAATAAGCTCAGAACAAATTGAAACTACCCCTTGGTGCTTCATCTAGTTTAGGTTGTGGCTATAGACTATGTGAGCACCAAGTGAGTTTGCTTTGTTTTCTTGATGGAAGATGCATGTGAGGAGCCTTCTAGGGATCTTAGGAGCTCATCCAAATACTCATTTAGGCCTAGGGATTATTGTATCAAATCATATTTTTGGTGGAGCACTTGAAACCCTAACTTTGCTATCTTAAAATCTAATGGTATTTGATTGTTTCCTTTGGATATTATTGTTCTCCTCCCTCATTTTCCTAAGATTCATCCTTAGTTTAGCTAGAAATCCAACCCTTCCTGGCTAGTCTTAGGTAGGTCGAAACACACATAAGAGAAGGGAATGGAAGAAGAAGCTTAAAACATCATGAATTACCTTAGATTCTTGCTTTCTTTGGCTTGTTCTTCACTTGGTTGGCCTCATCTCTTGAATTTCAAAATCTCCATCTCTATTCTACCCTCAATACAGAACCAAAAACATCATCAAATCCATGAAAACAAAAAGCAGAGAAAGGAGTAGCACCTTGCTACGGAGAAAGCTTAAATTTTCACAGAATTTCCTACCTTTTCTTGGCTTTTTCTCCCTTCAAAATCTCCTCTCTTTGTGCACCTAAGAGCTACCTTCTTTCTCCAGTTTGGGGGCAGAAACAAGTTGGTCTAAAAATAAGGAAGAGTGGGGTGTGATTCTTAAAGAGTATTCAAGAAGCTTTCACTTTCTAAAAATTTCAATTTTGCCCTTTCGTCTTAGCATTTTTGTTTCTGGTTTGTTTTAGCTCTTTTTTGAAAACTGTCTTTTTCATCATAAAATTTAGGTTCCCAATTTTATAAAAAACCTTTGGAATCACTCAAATTGGAGCTAAAACCTTTCCGAATGAAAGGGTCAAAGTTCAAGTCAACTGACGTTAGAAAATGTACACCGGGGGGTTTTAACTATCCTGAGGCTTCCTATGGTTTTCAAGGCCTTTGAGAATCCCGAAGAACTCAAATTTTCCATTTAAAAGCCCTCCTATGAGAATTACAAAATTTGCCCAAAATTACGAAAATGCCATTATGTTTCGTAACCATTTCATTAAATTTCGTCTGGCCATTTTCACCTCCATTTCAGGGTACCTTTGGGCTCCTAAATTCATTATTTAATATCTAGATTATTATTATAAATTTTTTGGGCCTTACCCAATTCATTTTAGAGGACCTGCTTTGAAAACATATCTATTTCTGTCATTTTAACGAAAACTGTACGTTACAATATTTCCTTAGGTGCAATCAAAATCCTAATTTCTATAACTTGCTACCGAATGCTTCTTTTTATGTTCTATTAGTTCCATATGATTCTCTATACTACAAAACCCCATTTTCTATCAAGTTTGGACCAAAATCAAACTCTCTACATGGTTCCTCTATGCTAGTCGATCATACACATAAGAAGAAAACTATGGAGAAGCAAGTTTTGGCCATGGTTTCATACCTTTTCTTAAACCTTATCAAGTGAAATTTCTTAAGCTTCTAAGGTTTTCCAAAATCTTTCTTCCTTCTACTAAACCAGCCATAAAACATCACCATTCAAAACTTCAAAACCATGGAAAGAGAGAGGAGATAGAGAAGAACATTAAAGAAAGGAAGAGCAAGAAAAAAGCTTGAATTCTTATCCTTTTTACTTGATTTTCTTCCTTTTCTCTTCTCTTTCTTGTGTACCACTTCAAGCAAGTTTGGGTTTTATTTTGGAGCAAACTTAGGTCGGTCCAAATGGAAGGAGAAAAGGGGCATGCTATATAAAAAGGAGTAGGACCAATTATAACAATTTAAAATTTTCAACTATATTCCTTAAACTTTGGTTCCTCCATTTAAACCCATTTTAAATCCTTTTTTAGAACCGTCTTTTTTATTATAAAATTTAGGTCCTCTAATTCATAAAATATCTTTGGTTTCACATTAATTGGATTTAAAACAACCCAAATGATCTGGTCAAAGTTTTGGTCACTTAATAATCTAAAATGTACACCATAGGAGTTTTAACTATTCTAAGGGTTCCTATAGTTTTTAGGGCCTTTGAGAATCTTAGGAAATTCAATTTTTTCATTTAAAGATCCCTCTTTTGAGTTTTCAAAAAGTTGCCTAAAATTATAATTTTGCCATGACATTATTTTTTTAATTCATTAAGTTATTTTGGCTTTAATTTCAAGTTATTCCTAGGTTCTCATCCACATTCTTAGATATTTTAATTATCATTCTAATCTCAATTAACCTTTATTTGCCTTACTTTTGGGTGATCTGATCTCATTTTATTAGTTTTAATTTAATTTCTAAAAAACTGGTTATTACATTTCATCCCCCTTAAAAATAAATTTTGTCCTTAAAATTTGAATACGTACCTTAACTGAATAGCTGGGGATGTTGCTTTCTCATGTCATCCTCTAATTTTTAGGTTGTCTCATCAAAAGACAAACCCTTATAGACTAGTTTCACCAAAGAAATGCTATTGTTTCTCAGCTGTTTGATCTTGGTGTCAATGATTCTCTCTAGTGTTACCATATAGGATAAGTTATCTTGCAATTGAATATGCTTAAATTCTATGACATTTGTTGGTATCAAGAAAAATCATAAAAAATTTTATAGAGTTCTAAAAACTATGATCTTTAACTTTGTGAAAAGCTTTAAATGAGTTCTAAATGCTTGCTAAAATTGTAACAACCTTAATTTCTAATCATAGTAAGTAAGCTTAAATACACGATTAATAATCATAAGTCAAGGTCTAAAACCATTTCAATTAATCAATTTAGGAAAATGTAGGAAAATTTGAATCTTGATGTTATTAGAGCCATTAACCAAATAATCATAACTATTTATGCACATAAGTGAATTTAATTTTTAATCAAAAGCCTTTAATTCATTTATCCATTAATTCCAACTCATAAAAACCTTCTGCAAGTGTTTCTAAGTCATTTCTTAGCATTACCATAGGAAAAACCAAGGTTTCTATGCTAAAAGTGTAACACCATACTTATCTAGCTTGCCTTATGTCATTTCAAGGTTTTATTCCATGCATTTTGTAATGAAGCAAGAAGGATAACATTTAAAACAATGAACATACTTGTATAATGTCATGGATAAATTTTTTTTTAGAGTCCCGTGAGCTCATCCTCATATTTAAATACTCAATTACAACTTATAACAAGCTCAAAAAGTGGCCTATACCTTAAGCAAAGGGAGAAAATACATAAAACATGGAGCCTATTTAAATCTCTTGGAGTCATCACACAATCAAATCAAGGAGCCTAGCTAGGTGTTGCTTCTTTAAACCATAATATGGAACTTATGATACCATTTCACTATCCATGGCTTCTAAAATTTTTTCAAGGCTTCCTCTCATACTCTCCCATCATATATGATGCAAAACTAAGCTTGGAAAGAATCAAAACACTCCCTAGGTGCATGAACCATCCTTGGGCGAGGCTATGCTTCCATATGGCATCAATGGAGTTGTTTTAATTTCTTTGATGAGAGAAGCATGTGGGAGGCTCTCTTGGTGTCTTAGGAACTCATATATACTCTTAGACAACTTAAATTACTACTAGGAAGCTTTATCTTAGCCTAAGTGCAACTAAATCCCTAAATTCCATGACTTATGTTCTAAAGCTCCCTTTTCAATTCTAATTCTATATTCTTAATCCTCACACTCTATAACCTTTGGTTCCATCAAGAACATATAAAGAAAAACTCCTCTCCTTATTTTCTCTCTCTAGACCAAAGCTTAAATGGTTTGAAAATACAAGATTTTGCAAGTATTTTGTAACACCATATATTTCTAGCATGCTTCCGATCATTTCTAAGTCTCACATGATCAATTGAACAAAGGGAATGGAAAATGATATTAAAATAATGCCTTATTTCACGTTACGTCGCATATAAAAATTCCATTCGGTGTCACACGGACCATATGAGCTGATACAACACGTTCTCATATTTAATTACATACATACAACTCATTTGCATAACCAAAGTTGGCCCATAACTCGTGGAACTCAAAGGGGACCATCAAATTCACACTCTTATTTTCGGCCAGAATTTCAGTTTTTCTGTCACAACTTCGGAAATTCATAACTAAATCCACAAAATTCGAAAACCAACAAAATTTACCATTCCAGAAAGCTTTGGATATCTACCCCATGATAAAAATGGTTTTAGCTCATGAAACATTAAGGAGAGAACATTTGACATCCGAAAATCCACTGGGGTTGCTGCTGTCTGGTCCATTGGTTCAGTTTACTGATAGGAAGTTTCAAAATTTGTAACTAATTTTAGAAAAATTGAAATGTTCATTCTTGGCCATTCTGGAAAGCTACACATGTCTAATTTATTCTAAAAATATTCCCAGGCCATGAAACATAGCACAGAAAATGTTTGACACGCGAAAAGGGGTTAAGGTTTGGACAGCTACTGGTACTGATGCAAGTGTCTGCTATGAACTTCGAAAATGTCCAATTAATTCCACAAAAAATCCAATCCATGAAAATAATACTAATTTGGAAAGCTATGAACATTAAATTTATGGTAAAAATAGAGTCATACCAGGGAAAGCACGCTTAGCTACCCAAATTCAATGGAACAGTGACTCAGGTCATGCTGAGCTACTACTACTATCCCAGAAATTCAAAAATTCATATCTCTCAGCTCAGACCTCCAAATGAGGTGCTTCTAGTTGCTAAAAGTCACTGTGAATGCCTAGTTTCTAGCTATAAAATTTCGTAGCCATTGGACCATGTTTGCCCCTCGGATGACACAATTTCAAAACTGACCAAATGAACAGTACCAATGCAAATCCGAAATTCTGATACCAACTTTGAAAAATCATAGAAAATTCCACAGACCTCCAAATGACCTGATCTTTGGCTTCCCAAAAATCTCTAGGCAAGATCTACTTGCATGCAAAATTCCAAGTCAAGAAGAGGTCATTTGGTCAGATTTTGCCATAGCTCAAGCTTATGGCAATTTTGGTCCCAACAAGAGGCAACTTTGGTTCAAATGAGCCATCCATGGTTCCACACACATTTGAGCAACTTAGAAAGCATAAATATAGCATAAATAAGTCCCTCATAAGGTCTGAACTCTCATGCAACTCAAATTCACCATGCCACTTCCATAAAGATACATACACAAATGGGCTCCTAAGTGGTCAAAATACATAATTCTACTCATTAGACTCTATTCTTGATACATACACTAACTTTACATAGTTTTACACTTGTTCAAAGTGTCATGGCTCAAAAATAACATTTACATATCTACTTTTACATTCTAGTCATCATAGTATATCAAAATACAAAGGTTTGCCAAGAGATGGAGATTTAAGCTCCTTGACTTCCATCCTTTAGGTCTTGAACTCCACCTAGAACATATGAGATGAGAGAAAGGAGAGGGTGATGGAGGTGAGATAGGAGATTTGAAGAAGCTTGAACAAAATCAAGAGCTTGGAAACAAAAGGGCTAGACGTGACTCTAAAAGATGGCCAACTAAAGATCCATTGCAAGGTATGGGAGGCCCATGCACAAGATCAAGAGCCAAAGCTATGAAGGAGGCCTTGAATGGAGTGATCCAAAAACTAATAGACTTGGAGCCCATAGTCTTAGCTGAATATGAAGCCCAAAAGGAACAAATTGGCATAAAGATTATTTCATTCCTACAAGATGCTAGCCCAAGCCCAAAGGGAAACTAATTGAAGGAGTCTAGCCATTTTCCACAAAATCAGCCATTTTCCACAAAATTCTCTTAGTTTTATTTTGTTTTAATTTGATTGTTGCTGTTTCAGATTTTTTAGGCACCATTCTTGGTGAATTTGTTTAGATTTAAATTTCTTTTATGTAACCTAGGAATTATTCTGTTTAGGGTTTTTTTTTTCAAATGCCTATATAAGGCCCACTTGTACTCCAAGAATGGCGGATTGAATGAATTATCTTTTCAGAATTATTTCTGATTTGTGAGGTTTCTCTTGTGGCCTTTGTGTGCTGGAGAAAATCTTTGACTTATCAAAGGAGTGGTTTCCTTTGTGGCGTCCCGGATTAGGGTTCTAAGAGATGGGTTCTCTTAGGGTTCAATTCCATTGACCAACATCTCTTCTTCTTCTTCTTCTTTATTCCTTTTCTTTGTTCTTTATTGCTTATTGTCCATATTATTTGTTCTTGTGCTGCATGCCAAAATTTGATCACTGATCCATGTAATTTGGGGTTCCAAGAATGGGTTTCTACGGAGTCTCACATCATCTGGTATCAGAGCATTAGTTGAGGTTGGTTTCATCCACTTTTTCTTTGTTCTTTTCCCTTATTTCGTTTGATTAGTTTCTGTTCGTCCTCATTTTTGTGCGGCTGTTTCTGGTGTTTTCCTTCATATTTTTGGACGTGTAATAGGTCTTTCTTGTGTGTCAAGATCTCTTCTTTCTTCTCATTTTGGAATCACGTCAATCCGATTTTTCTAGAGCAAGTTATAGCTGTTTCTTGCGTGCATGTCATTCTGATCTTTCAGAAATCTTGTGTTCTGTTTCCAAATTTCAGCACCTTTGAGATTCGAAAAAAAAAAGAGTGAGTATATTACAATGAAAAAAAAAGGGAAAAGAAAAGAAAAGAAGGAAAAGTTGCAAAAAAAAAAGAAAAAAGAAAAAAAAAAGGGAAGTCAAAATCTGTGAAAAAGAAAGTTGTGCTGGAAATTATAAATTGTTGACTTAAATTGCAATTGCTGAAAATCATCTATTCTTGGAATTACCATTTTTGATTCCTTGAGTTGATCTGGTCATTAAATGTCATATTGTGCATAATTCATAAAAGGAAATTTCCATTCATTCACCTTGTTCTAAATTTCAAATTTTTGATTGCTTCATTGTTGATTTCAGATTCTAATTTTCTTTCCATCCTTTCCTTTTGATAATTAATCATTTAACCGTTTATTCTCCCATAATCTGCCACATACCATTTGTTCCATAAATTCATTGACTTCGTTTCCTTTCCTAGTCACTTGCTATATTTTCCATTGGCTACACTTACGAATTTTTTTTAAATGTTGGACTTTTGTTGTCTCTTGGAGAACTTTGCATCTTGAATTCTAATTTGAGATTGCCACTTTAGTTGCTACTTCTTTTGATTTGTTGGATTTAATTTAGTACACTATAGGAAGCAAGTGGAGAGGGAAAAGGCAAGAGTGTTTTCATCATTGTAAAAGCCATTACAAGTGTGAAACACGAGTGAATTTGCATCATTTAGAGTGAAACACGAGAGGGAGTGGTCAGGTCCTTTCTCTTGCTATTCACTAACATTTCAGGTGCCAATCATGTCTGAAAGTGAAGATAACCAAGTTGACCTTAAATTGTTCATCAAATCTGTTCAAGAACAATTCAAGAGGCTAAATACTAGATTGGATCAAATAGATTCTTCTTCTTCCAATAGCAAGGCAAGACGTGGTAAAAACGTTCTAGGAGGAGATGAATCTGATTTTGAGGAGGAAAGCCAACATGAAAGAGTTAGGAGAGCTCCACCTCAAAAGAAAGATGCATTTAGTAATATCAAGATGAAAATCCCTTCCTTTCAAGGGAAAGCTGATCCTGATGTATACCTTGAATGGGAAAGAAAAGTTGAGTTTATATTTGACTGCCAATCTTTTTCAGAGGAAAGTAAAGTGAAATTAGCTACTTTGGAGTTTACAGATTATGCAAGCCTATGGTGGGATCAATTAACCACTAGTAGGAGGCGTTCTGGAGAGGGTCCAATTCGGTCTTGGCTAGAAATGAAGGCTCTCATGAGGAAGAGATTTGTCCCTACCCATTACTATAGGGATGTGCACGAAAAGCTCCACAAAATCAAACAAGGATCTATGAGTGTGGAAGAATATTTTCAGCAAATGCAAATTGCCATGATCAAAGCTGACATTGAGGAAGATTCAAAAGTTACAATGGCAAGATTTCTTGGTGGCTTAGACCCTGAAATTGCTACAGAAGTTGAATTGCAAAACTACCTTGATATGGAAGAGTTGTTGCATAAAGCCATTAAGGTGGAGAAGCATTTTAAAGCAAAATAGAAATTGAAATCACATGCTAGTTCCAACAAAGACTTCAAGTCCTCCTTCAAGTTTAAGGGAGAGATGCCTAAAGAGGAGAATAAGTTGAAGATGCAAACACCTACTTCTAAAGGTAAATCTGAACCTAAATCTTCTTCTAGTTCTTCTAAAATTAAATGTTTTAAATGTCAAGGTTTTGGTCACATTGCTTCACAATGTCCAAATAAAAGGACTATGATTTTGCTTGAGAATGGTGTTGTTACTAGTGAAAGTAGTGGTGATGAAGAAGTGGAAGCTGAGTTGAGCTCCAATGGAGGTGATGAATCTGATGTGGAGGTAGCTGAAGCTATATTTGGTGAGGTTCTAGTGTCAAGGCGTGCTCTTAGCATTCAACCTAAAGAAGAGCTTGAAAAAGAACAACGAGAGCATATATTTCACACTAGGTGTTTTGTTAACAACAAGGTATGTAGTCTTATCATTGATAATGGGAGCTGCACTAATGTTGCTAGTACCTTGTTAGTTGAAAAGCTAGGTTTGCCAACTAGAAAACACCCCACTCCTTATAATTTGTTGTGGTTCAATGATAATGGGGATGTTAAAGTTACTAAACAGGTTGTTGTAGCATTTTCCATAGGAAGTTACCATGATGAGGTTTTGTGTGATATAGCTCCTATGTATGCTGGACACTTATTATTCGGTAGACCTTGGCAATTTGATAGGAAAGTTAAGTATGATGGTTATACTAACAGGTATTCTCTTGAGTTTAATAAGAAAACCATTATGCTAACCCCTTTCAGACCCTTGCAGGCATATAAGGATCAAAAGCGAATTACTCAAGAATGCAAGCTAAGAGAGAAAGAAAAGAAAGTGCGTGAGAAAGAAAGAAAAGAAAGTGAAATGGAGAGAAAAGGAAAGAGAGCTACTGAAAAGAAAAGTCAAGAGAGTGAAGAAAAGAAAGTAATATTATTTTCTGGTAGAGGAGAGATTAAGAGGGCTTTATGTAGTGAGACATCTTTTGTACTTTTGTATAAGGATGTTTATCTAACCCTTAGTGACCTTGATGAATCTCTTCCTTCTAGTGTTTTGCGTTTGTTGCAGGAATATAAAGAATTGTTTCCGGAAGAGGTACCGGATGGATTGCCTCCCATAAGAGGCATTGAACACAGGATTGATTTCATTCCTGGAGCATCTCTTCCTAACCGACCTGCTTATAGGGAAAATCCAGAAGAGACTAAGGAAATTCAGAGACAAATGGAAAAACTCATGAAAAAGGGGTTTGTGCAAGAGAGCCTTAGTCCATGTGCTGTTCTGGTAATACTTGTGCCCAAGAAGGATGGCAAATGGAGGATGTGTGTGGACTGCCGAGCCATTAACAAAATCACAATTAAGTATAGATATCCCATTCCTAGACTTGATAACATGCTTGATGAGTTGCATGGCGCTTGCTTGTTTTCAAAAATAGATCTTAGGAGTGGTTATCATCAAATTAGGATGCAAGAGGGTGATAAGTGGAAGACTGCATTTAAGACTAAGTTTGGTTTGTATGAATGGCTTGTTATGCCCTTTGGCTTAACTAATGCTCCTAGTACATTCATGAGCTTAATGAATCATGTGTTTCGCCCTTACATAAGAAAGTTTGTTGTTGTGTATTTTGATGACATTCTTGTGTTTTCTAAAAATCTAGAAGAGCATGTTAAGCATTTGCATTCTGTGTTTATTATTTTGAGAGAAAATAAACTCTTTGCAAATTTAGATAAATGCTCTTTCTGCTTGGATTCTGTTGTTTTCCTTGGTTTTATTGTAGGTACTGATGGCCTCCGGGTGGATGAAGAGAAGGTAAAGGCAATTCGGGAGTGGCCAACACCTAAGAATGCTAGTGAGGTGAGGAGTTTCCACGGACTTGCAAGTTTCTACCGACATTTTGTAAAGGACTTCTCAACCCTTGTTGCACCTTTAAATGAGCTGGTAAAGAAAAATGTTGTCTTTAAATGGGGTGAGGCACAAGAGGCGGCTTTTAACACTTTGAAAGATAAATTGACCAATGCCCCTCTACTTATTCTTCCTGATTTCTCTAAAGTTTTTGAAGTTGAATGTGATGCCTCTAGAATTGGTATTGGTGCTGTTTTGATGCAAGAGTCTAGGCCTATTGCTTACTTTAGTGAAAAGCTTAGTGGTGCTTGTTTGAATTATTCAACTTATGACAAGGAATTGTATGCTTTAAAAAGAGCTCTGGAACATTGGCAACATTATTTATGGTCTAAGGAATTTGTTTTGCATTCTGATAATAAGAGTCTTCAATACCTAAAGACCTAAGATAAGTTGAATAAGAGGCATGCTGTGTGGCTTGAATTCATTGAGTCATTTCCTTATGTACTTAAACATAAAAAGGGGAAAGAAAATGTTGTGGCTGATGCTTTGTCTAGGAGGTATAGTCTCATTACATCTATGCAAGCTAGGTTAATTGGTTTTGAATCTTTCAAAAGCATGTATGAATGTGATGCTGATTTTGCTGAAACTTGGAAGTTGTGTGAAAAACATGGTGCTCATGATTTCTTTAGATTTGATGGTTTCTTGTTTAAAGGAAATAAATTGTGTGTGCCTGTTTGTTCTATGCGTGAGCTTTTGGTTAAAGAATCTCATGGGGGTGGTTTGATGGGACACTTTGGGATAGAAAAGACTTTATCCATGTTGAAGGAACATTTTTATTGGCCTCATATGCGTAGGGATGTGATTGCTATATGTAAAAGGTGCATTGCATGTAAGCACGCTAAATCTAAGATGCAACCACATGGTTTGTATACTCCTTTACCTGTTCCTTCTCATCCTTGGGTAGATATTTCAATGGATTTTGTGCTTGGATTGCCTAGAACATCTAGTGGAAAGGATAGCATATTTGTTGTTGTTGATCGATTTAGTAAAATGGCTCATTTCATTGCTTGCTCAAAAACAAATGATGCTGTCCATATTTCTGATTTGTTTTTCAAGGAAATTGTTAGATTGCATGGTTTGCCCCGATCTATTGTGAGTGACCGTGATGTTAAATTTGTTAGTCACTTTTGGAAAATTTTGTAGGCTAAGTTGGGTACAAAGCTTGTGTTTTCTACGGTTGCACATCCTCAAACGGATGGACAAACCGAAGTGGTGAATCGAACACTTTCTTCCTTATTGCGTGTTGTAATTCAAAAAAATTTAAAAAATTGGGAAAAGTGTTTGCCTCACATTGAGTTTGCATATAATCGTGCCTTGCATTCTACAACTGAGTTTTCTCCTTTTGAGATTGTATATGGTTTTAATCCTTTGACTTCCTTAGATCTACTTCCTTTGCCTTGTAATGAGTTTGCTAACCTTGAAGGTGCAAAGAAAGCTAAGTTTGTGCAGGATCTTCATGCTAAGGTTAAGGCAAACATTGAGCGCAAGAATGAGCAATATGCTCAACATGCTAATAAAGGCCGAAGGAAGGTTATCTTTGAACCAGGAGATTGGGTGTGGGTTCATTTGAGGAAAGAAAGGTTTCCTGAATAAAGGAAGTCCAAATTACACCCAAGAGGCGATGGTCCTTTCCAAGTGTTGGAAAGAATAAATGATAATGCATATAAAATTGATTTACCTAGTTCTTATGGGAATGTAAGCGCAACTTTCAATGTGGCTGACCTTTCTCTTTTTGATATTGCAGATTCGAGGACGAATCCTTTTCAGGAGGGAGGGAATGATAGAGGTGAGATAGGAGATTTGAAGAAGCTTGAACAAAATCAAGAGCTTGGAAATAAAAGGGCTGGACGTGACTCTAAAAGATGGCCAACTAAAGATCCATTGCAAGGTATGGGAGGCCCATACACAAGATCAAGAGCTAAAGCTATAAAGGAGGCCTTGAATGGAGTGATCCAAAAACTAATAGACTTGGAGCCTATAGTCTTAGCTGAATATGAAGCCCAAAAGGAACAAATTGGCATAAAGATTATTTCATTCCTACAAGATGCTAGCCCAAGCCCAAAGGGAAACTAATTGAAGGAGTCTAGCCATTTTCCACAAAATCAGCCATTTTCCACAAAATTCTCTTAGTTTTATTTTGTTTTAATTTGATTGTTGCTGTTTCAGATTTTTTAGGCACTATTCTTGGTGAATTTGTTTAGATTTAAATTTCTTTTATGTAACCTAGGAATTATTCTGTTTAGGGTTTTTTTTTTCAAATGCCTATATAAGGCCCACTTGTACTCCAAGAATGGCAGATTGAATGAATTATCTTTTCAGAATTATTTCTGATTTGTGAGGTTTCTCTTGTGGCCTTTGTGTGCTAGAGAAAATCTTTGACTTATCAAAGGAGTGGTTTCCTTTGTGGCGTCCTGGATTAAGGTTCTAAGAGATGGGTTCTCTTAGGGTTCAATTCCATTGACCAACATCTCTTCTTCTTCTTCTTCTTTGTTCCTTTTCTTTGTTCTTTGTTACTTATTGTCCATATTATTTGTTCTTGTGCTGCATGCCAAAATTTGATCACTGATCCGTGTAATTTGGGGTTCTTAGAACGGGTTTCTACGGAGTCTCACATCAGGGGGTGAGATTCATTGAATCTCAATAGCTCATACACCTATTCAATCACATTTTCAAGGCATATAGCATGTCAAGGGTACAAGTATGTAACTACTCAATCGATGAAGCATTCAATTTCCACATTTTTATGTCACAAACACATGTCAAGAATAAGAATGAGCTCTAGGGACTTTTGGATTGGCCTCACCCCATTTCTAGGACTTTTGGATTGCCTCACTCTTAGTTCTTGGGACTTTTGACTTAGCTTCACCCACCCAAGGGACTTTTGGCCTTGTCTCACCCATGCCATGAGACTTTTGGCATCTCCTCACCCACATTAAGGGACTTTTGGCACTACCTCACCCTTATAAGCCATTTCCATCATTCAAAGACATTCAAGAAAGCATATTGGTACCAAAATAGCAACATAGCATCAAGTGGCATGTCTCAAACATATAAACATACACACAAGCACACAATGACACCATATGCAACAAGAAAATGCAATAAGAAAAGGTGGAGAGCTACTTTGGTGCAAATTCAAGCTTTACTTTGTTTGTTTCTTCTCCTTTTCGGTTCCACAAACACAAGAAGGTGGGGCTGGATTTCTTTGGCCTATTCACAATAAATAACACTAAATTATACTCTTGGAACAAATTATGACATCCAACTCACTCTTAAGACTACACTTTGGTCTATTTGTCACAATATGGTTCCATTAAGGACCTAATGAAGCAACTACCATAATTAACATTCTTGGTTCCATTCTCTTGCCATATTTAGACCTCTTGACCTCATTTAAGGTCCTTGAAGCCATCACACACTCACTTTCATAAACCTAGGTCCATGTTGCTTCATAAGGTTACATTATGGAAGCCATTGCCTCATCTCCCAACCTAAGGCTTCTAAATTTTTTCCAAGGGTTTCTCCTATCTTCTTTTATCATATAAAGTCCCAAATCAAGCTTGGAACCATTTAAAATACTCCCTAGCTATCTCTAAGGGTCTTGACCTAGTTATGCTTCCATTAAAAACCCATGGAGTTTGGGATTTTTCCTTAATGGATAGGGCGCTTAGGAGGCTCCCTAGGAGTCTTAGAAACTCAAACAAACACTCACATATGATGGGGAAGTCTTGAATCAACCCAGATTTTAACTTATGTTCAAGTACCCTACACTTTTCCAACTTGAGTTTTACTAGTTTTTCATGCATTTTTTTGGTATAATCCATCTTCCCATGCCTTAGTTTGATGGATTCTTTTGGATTATAAAACAGAAACTCTTCCCTCTTCATGGTTCTGGTTGAGACATCCTACCATGAAAGAGGAGAAGGAGAAAAAGAAGCAACAAAGGGAGAGAAACTACCTTGCAATCAAGCTTCCTTCAAGAGCCCTTCCTCTTCCCTCTTTCTCCTCCTTAAATTTTAAATTTCCCTGCTCTGATCTGGACCCAAATCAGCACCAAAAAATACATTAAAACCATGGAAAGATAAAGCAAGAAGGGGAGGATGAAGTTTCAAGAGGAAAGAGCATGAAAACCTTACACTTTCTCACCTTTTCTTTAGCTTTTCTTCCTCCAAAATTTCCTCCCTTTGTGCACCTAAGGCAGCAGCTCCATTTCTGAGTTTTGGGCAGAAGAAAGTTGATTTAGAGAGGGGGGAGCTGAACGTGGCTTAAAAAGGGAGTTTGGAAGCTTCTTTTGTGCACTTTGTTTCTATTTTTGCCCTTCCATAATGGCATTTCCGGTTTGGCTTCATTTTAGCTCCTTTTTTAGAACCGTCTTTTCCATCATAAAATTAACATTCCTAATTTAATAAAATGCCTTTGGAATCACTCAAATCGGAGCTAAAACCTTCCCGAACGAACTGGTCAAAGTTTAGGTCAACCGACGTCGGAAAGAGTACACCGAAGGGGCTTTACCAGTCTTGGGGCTTCCCATGGTTTTTGGGGCCTCTGAGAACCCTGGACAACTCAAAATTTCCATTTAAAAAGCCCTCCTAGGTGTTTTTCTAAAATTGCACTTATGTATGAAAATGCCACTGGCCTTTCGGCAAATTTTTTGAATCACTCCGACCCTAGTTTTTGGGCAACTCAAGGCTCAAATCCTCGTTTTCTATTATTTAAAATTTTATTCAAATTTTATTTGGCCTTGAATCACTCATCTCAAGGGACTTGCTTTTCAAACCGGCCCGTTCCAGCGATTGTACAACGTACCGGGCGTTACATATTTCAAGTAAAGTCTTACCTTAAAACGAAGCTCTCTTCGCATAGATTATTTTTCACCGATTGATTTCTTGAAAAGAGTTCGTTTTTGGCTTGGGTTAGACCTGAATCTTTAAGTTTTCAAGAAAAGAAAACCACTATTAGAGAACTCTTAGAGAGAGGAACAACTTTTCTAACTGGCACGGGATAAAACGGGGCCCTTTACTTACCTAAATGAAAGCTTAAACTTCTCTCTCTCCCCTCTTAAAGTCATGCCATGGCTGCTCATTTTTTTGAAAATGGAAGCTTGGAGAAGGTAATGAGGTGTAATCTTACTTAAGAAGCCTCTTTTACAATTTTTCAAAATGATCATTTTGCCCCTATATGCTTGTTTGCTCTATTTAGGCTCATTTTAACTACTTTTTAAGAGCCGTATTTCCTATCATAAAATTTATGTCCTTTAATTTATAAAATTCCTTTGGTTTCATTCAAATTGGATTTAAAAGCCTCTCGAACAAATTGGTCAAAGTTCAGGTCAACAAACTTTAAAAAATGTCCACCGAAGGGATTTTAACTGTCCCAGGGCTTCCCATGGTTTTCAGGACCTCTGAGAACCCTAGAGAACTCAAACATTTTATTTAAAAAGCCTTCCTATGAACATTCCAAATTTTACTCAAAATGATGAAAATGCCCTTACATTTCGTCAACCTTTCCTTCAAATTCATTTGTTTATTCTAGCTCTATTTTTCTTTCTATTTGAGCCTGTGATTCTCATTTTTAGGAATCTAGAATACTTCCCAAATTTTTTGGGACCTTAACTAAGTCATTTTAGGGGATTTCTTTTTTGTATCTGGTGAATTTTATACGTTAACGAAGAAACCATATGTTACGTTTCTTACGTTTTCTCTCGTTTCTTAGAGAACCAGATATTACAAAAAGTAGGAGTCTGGGAACCTTCACCAAGACTTGAAACCTTCCTTTTATGACTAAGTTGGTTACGGAAACTTAAAAACCAAGTTTCACATCTTGCGCCACGACCCAAGATTTTTGCGTCGTGGCAAAATTGCTTTTGAGATTAACTTCTCACATTTTCACAAATCTCATCGTAGTGAACCGATACTAGAACACTTATCACCTAATTCCTCGACTTGCGCTGTGGCTGCAAATTTTGTGTTGCGATGAGGTTGCTCTCTGTTACCCTCCCTGGGCAACTTTTTTATTTTGCATCGCAACTAGACACCTCTCGCCGCAGTGCTCCTTGCTTCTGTCACTCTCTTGGCCATGACTCAATCCGTTTTAGCTATGGTGTGACTCTCTTATGCTCCAATTCTCCCTAAGTTTCACCCCATACACTCTAACTCTTCTTCTAGTAACACTTTAGGGCCACTCTACCTTCTTTGGTAAGGTTCTATTAGCTTCCATGTACCTTATTTACCCAACTAACCTATCATTACTAATTCAAAACTTGAATGTCAATTCCTACTCATCTGACTACCATGTATCAGCAAATTCATGGACTTATAATAGCAAGGATTCATGAGCTACTACCATTTATCATTCAAATACATATTCTAGTACATGTTTCATACATTACTAGTTTAAATCAACATCTAATATATCACATAATTTCATTTCCAAGTAGTAAATCATGTTATAGGATCAACAAAATTCATATTAGATGTTATCAGTTCATAGTTCATACATCTAGTACCAATTTAATATGCGACCTAGCTCCTCAATAGATACATCATAAGTAATCAAAATACAAAGTCCTACACTTGGCAACATGATTACATGATGATGCTATACAAGAAGGGATACAAAATTTAGCATCCACTCTACTTAGACCAGTCCAAGTGTAGCCTTCCCTAATATGGTCGGAGCTCATGGATTTTCATCCACTTGCTTCCCCTTATCCTTATCCGAAGAGCCTTCACCTGAAAGTATTATCCCATGAAACGGGGTGAGATATAAATCTTAATAACCAAAAGCAAATTCCATTCATATATTCTAATTTAATTAACATATATGCATGAATTAAGATAAGCATAAGAAATTATATTAGTCATATCAGTAAATGAAACAATTAGGCTATCAGTGACTATTATCCCATACTAGCAATCATAAATCCACATGTTAAAGGCCAATAACACCAGGAGAGACCCGTCCACAGCACCTACTCCCTAATGAGCACAACTAAGGCTTAGTGCATTTAGGGTCTGATCATAACCTAGTGTCTGATCGAAGTATATTCACTAGTGGCAGCTGCACCACAGCTCCACCATGGACTTATAAGGTCTAATCATAATATAATAGATAACCAACCAATTCATTTAGCATTCAAAATCATATGTGTAGCAGATATAAAATTAAAATGGACATATGCATGGAATTTGATATGAACTTCGGTTACCTCACTTAATTGTGTTAAGTTTTGCCATCAAAAGTATATCTCCAATGTAACATCCAGTTCTCTAAAAATGTGAGAAACGTAACGTATGATTTTTTTGTAAATGAACGAAACTCACTAGATACAAAACCAAGTCCCCGAAATGATGTAGTTAAGGTCCTAAAAAATTTGGGAAGCATTCTAGACTCCTAAAAATGAGAATCCCAAGCTCAGACAGAAAGAAAAAGTGTGTAATTGTATCCAAGGTAGCTCTTTCCACCTTCTCTCATGCATGATTGCTTGCTTTACTTGTCTTTGAATGTATGTATGTGTATTTTTGAGCTATGAAAAGTGTTCTAGCATGACTTTGATTCCATGGTGCCATGATGTTATAATATGCTTTCATATGATGTTTATGATATGTGCTTGGATTTACTTGAGCATGGTGAGGCCAAGAACCTTTAGTCATGGTGAAGATGAGCCAAGAACCCTTAAGATTGGTTAAGACAAAGTAAAGAGTCTCCCAAAAGAGAAGTTGACTCCTAAGAGCATGGTTAAGTCTAAGAACCTCTTAAAGAATGGGTGAGGCAAATCCAAAATCTACAAGTAAATGGGTGAGGCCAATCTACTTGCTTGGCAAGCCTATATATGCTATGTATAACTTTTTCGAATGCTACGAATGCCTCTTCAATAATTGCACATGTCCATATGCCATGCATGCATTTATGAAACTTGTTTTGTATGCTTTATATATGATTGAATGGGAGATGAGTTATTGAGATTCTTTGAATCTCATCCCCTCCTCTTCAATGTTCTAATATGCTAGGTGGACCAAGAGAACAAGGGAATGGAAGCCAACCATAAGAGAAAATGAAAGCTTGACATCAAAATGCATAGTTTTTGTTTTTAAAAGCCATATTGATGTCAAATGATGTAACCCATTATTGTATATGGTCTATGACCTCTTAAGCATGTATAATTATATTAATATATGTGAGTGGCTCGTCGTACAACCCTCAAAATAATACTAGGTTGATAAAATATATAGTTAATGGCACAACCTAGGTCATCTCCCTTGGAATTGGCGTTCAATGTTTAATTGAGTGTTCCGAATGTTAAAAGACTCTAAAAATTCCTAAATTAGGGGGTTTTAAACTAACCTAAAACTAAACTAAATTAAAATTCCTAAATTCTACCTAATTGTATGGATTATGAATGAAAGATGGTCTTGTGACTAGCTTTAGATTCATCCCTTGGTATCCACTATCCTTATCCTAATCTAATTGTGATTAATTCTGGCCTAAGAGTCCCCAATCGTGTTCATAACAATTTATCTTGAGTAACCACGCAAGATTCAAGAAATCAACGATCTAATGTTGAATTGAAACCTCACATCCAAATTAAATTGTCAATTCTTGTTTTAGGATCAATGAACATTTAATTTGATTAATTAACTAATTGATTAACCTCTGAATCATCCTAAATATTTAATTAACCAACTAAACATTAAGGAATCTTCAATTCAAACAATTAAGCTCACTCATGTATTTTATCGAACACCTTCGAAGCATACATGGAAATTCAGATAATATTGAAATTAATCGGATCAATTAATCAACAAAAATACTTCCTAATTAATGTCTAACCAGCCACTAATTATAATTACACAAATTCTTTATCAAATATATCTTAACCAAGAAAATAAATGAAAGAGAAAAAGTGTAGGAAAAATAGAAAAGTCTTAGCCAAAATTCTGAATTATTCTTCCATGGATTCAAGCTTCCCCAAGGTCTTCTTCCTAGCTAGCCTCAAGATGAATTAGAAAATCATGAATGTGGATGGTGGAATGGAATGAATTGGAGATGAGAAGAGGATGGAGTGGAGGCATGGAGTGAATGGAAGAATGAATGGATGAATGGAGGAATGTTGGATGAATGGTGGTGTGTGCTGAATGGTGTGGGGAGGATGGATGAGTGGTGCCTTCAATGATGCGAATGAAGGCTGAATAAATAGGCAAGAGTTTGTTAAGATTTTAGAGACGTGAGATGGATGACTTGTGAATGGATCAGAGGCGTGCTGAATTGAATGAAAGAGGCATGCAGAATTATACTCCTTTCTTCATTAAAAATCACGTGCCAAAGCTGATTCTTCTTCACGTGTTGCTGCTCTTCTTTTACGTGATTTTATTCATTCCATGCAATGCATTATCTCCAATTCCCTGAAGCTACTTTCTGTATATAAGAGGTGGGCCCCGCTGGTTATTATATTCTATTCTCCTTCACCACGTTCTACCCAGTTCAGCTCGTTTTCTGCATGTTCTGGAGCTTCCAGCGTTAGCATCATCCAGCTTTCCTCTTCGTGTGCTCAACCCAGCTTTATCATCATTCCAGCTTTGCTCCAGCTCTACTTCTAGCTCATGCAAGCTTCTCTCAATTTACTCAACGTTTGTTCCAGCCATGCAAGTTCAGCTCGAGTTCAAGCTTCTTCTTCAGCTCTCCAAAACAGAGGCTTCTTCATCTCTCAGCTCGCGTTGTTCTCCCCTGTGGCTTTGTACGTGTTTGCTTACCAGTCTTCGTGTTTCATTAAACAGAGGAAGCTCAACGCTGTGCAGAGAGAAGGAAGATGATGGAGTCTCGTTCAGCTTGTTCAGCTCGATGCCCTTTCTTCTGTTCTAGCCATTCATTTGCTTCGAGTTTGTGAGCTGCTACCCTTACTTCTCACCAAAACATTCTTATTTGTTCAGCTACTGTCCTTGCTTCCTTCCACGTAAACTCAAGCTCACTTCTGCATGCTTCTTACATGTTGTTTAATTCCTTCTCCAGCTAGCTCGAGCTTGCTTTCTTCTTGCTGTTTCTGCTTCTTCACATGAAGATTCTGCATGCTTTCTTCTCCTCTGTTTTGAGTTTGTTTCTTTCTTGTGTAGCTTCTCTTTGTGTTTCTCATTTTCCTTCACATGCTTCTTGTGTTCAAGATGGCTGCCTCTTGTTGCATTGGTTCTGCCCCCATGGATAGTTCCTTCATGCATATGTGTTGATGTTAAGTGGAGGGCTACTTATACGCTTCTTTAGTCATTCTTTTTTTTTCTTCTTTAACTATTATTCTCATTCAAGCTATTTGCCCATCAAAATTCTGCACAAATGAATGGAAAGTATTCAATAGAATTATCACAAAATTATTTAGAAGAATTTCATGCATTAAAACTTAATAAATTTGCCAATTAATTCATAAAGTGCATAAATGGCTAATGAGATCAATTTTTATATAATTAAACCCTTAAAGCCATATTTGGACACTAAAATGCTTGAGATAAGGAGAATAAAATATATATAAATTATGCTTATCAATGTGATGTATAAATGAGAGGATATGTTATGTGAATGCTAGAATGTAAAGTGAGTATGTTGTGGGAGATTAGCTTCTTGAATGACTTTATATAATTATGTACAAATAGAAATGGAATGGCCAAAATGAGATGCATGAGGCTTGGGACTCCTTAGGTAGCTCACACAAGTCATATTCATACCTTTAGGCCCAAGAGGTGCCAAACTCCAAGGAAAGCCATTTGGATATTTTGGTATCCTATTTGGAGCTAAAATTAACCATAATGAAACCCTATGTCACTTTTTATCCAAATGAACTCTTCTTAATCTGAGATCTGGCATGCAATTAGAGCTTGTTGAGAGTTTTTTGGAAAGTTAAAGAACAGAATTTTTGGAGGTTTAGAGAACATTTGATGAATATTCAAATGTGGGAAATTTTCTAATTTTGGTCATGTCACTGTTCATACTGGTCTGAAAATGAATCTATCACACAGGACCCAAATGATGTCTAATTGCCATCACATTTTATACAAAGAAACTAGACATTCCCAATAACTTGTACCAACTAAAAGAACCTCATTTAGATGTCTAGAGAGGGAGATATGAATTTTCAAAGAATCTATCTAGTATCAGGAACTCCAGCCGACCTCAGTTATTGTTTGATTACGTTTTGAGGTCTGGGAGTGCCTAACCAATTTAGAGTTATTTTTTCTCTCTAGCTAACATCTACAGCTTTCTATATTGGTATCATTTGCATGGATTAGATTTTTTTATAATTAATTGGATATTTTGAAAATTTACTGTAGAATTCTATGACAGCACCAGTGAACAGCCTAACTTTTGGACCCTTTCAAATGTCAAACACCTCTTGTGATTGATGTTATGGTCTGAACATATTTTTAGCATGAATTAGACATGTGTAGCTTTCCAAAATAGCTAAGAATGAATGATTTCTATTTTTCTAGAATTAGTTATGATTTTTCAAATATTGTGACATAAATGTGGAAAAATTTGGCCGAAAACATATGTATGTATTTCATGCTTCCCTTTGAGTTCCACGAGATGTAGGCCACTTTTAATGATGCAAATAAGTTTTATTCATGTAATTAATTATGAGAATATGATGTATGAGCTCACATGGTCCACATGACACCGAATGAAATTTTTATATGCGACGTAACGCTAAGAAATGCATGATTTAATATTATCTTTCCTTGCCTCTTTGTGAGTTGCTTGATATGAGGTATAAAGATAGTATGGAATGAGCTAAAATATATGGTGTTACATTTATTGGTATCAAAGCAAAGTTCTAGGCTCTCTCGGATTAGATTTGGCTTGAGGATGTGGTAATAGGGCTATGTAAAGGCTTGAATAGATAGGTAAAGTCTTATATGAGGCATGCAGGGTGTATGAGTATAGTTTGTAACTTTATTCATGATGACTAAGTTGTATGATATTCTTAGAGTAGCTAGTGGATACCGGGAAAGAGTGGCCTCTAGAGTAGCTTAAGCAGAGCTAAGCTTAAGCAAAGTTAAGGGATCTGACGACTAGAGCTTGATGAGATGTGAGAGCTCGCGGGGATCAGTGGCTAGCCCTATATATGAACAAGAAATGATCTCGTTGATACGAAGAGGATTGCTAGAGAGAGCACATGAGGCCTAATTCTCCCTAGTAGTCGTACTCAGACTATTTCGAGATGTCTTGCTTAATATAGAGACAAGTAGTGATGCAACACAGTATGAGATGAAACTGCAGTTGCACGGGACTATTCTAGAAGGAAAGTGAGAAAAAGAATTGCCCCCTAGCCATAACACCCAAATGTCTAAATCAGTGTCAGAGGCCAAAAGGTTAATTCCTTCAGGCCAGAAATTGAGTTACAAGCTACACTCCTTAAAGCCTTAACAGCCTGGAGATGATTGCTAGTTATGTAGCAAAAGGTAGAACCCTCTAACTTGATAAGACAATGAGGCTCGAGTTGATAGCTAAAGATAAAAATCTAATCCTTGAAAAAGTAAGCCAATTAGAGGTCATTAGCCGCGGCCAATTATTCCAGAAAGTAGTGAGGCAATCCAGAGAGTTCCTAGCTGCGACCAATACTTAGACAGGAGACTAGGGTGAACCTGAGGCTATTAGCCGCTATGAGTGATAGTTTAAATGCCTAATTGGTCATATTCAGGCCAGCTTGAGAAAATGAGTTGATAAAGGATCAGATAACCCATAGAGAGTGGGACCCCTAATATAAGTAAAGAAAAGGGTAGTGAATAGTTATAGGAGATTAGTAAGAAATCTGTGGGCCTAACAAATGAGACTGAGAAAAAAGTTCAACATAGAGTAAGTTAGACACAGGGATAATGAGGTTGTTGAGACTCACCTATGAGGTGTTGACTCCAACTTAGAGTGCTACCTTGTGAGACACTGAATGATAGAATGTTATTGTAGCCTCGAAATAATGTAAGATAAGACTACTAGCAGTGAGGCACATAGTAAGTGGCCTAGAAAGGTATACCTCATAGGTAACACTTAGAGGTAAGTATGAATAACCTAGTAATAAAAGCTCAGAAAAGAATAAGAATAGTTAGTAAGCTATAAGTCCGATGAGATTATTAGCCTAGGCTGAACATAAGCTAAAGCCTGGAGAAGATGACCAGTAGCATCATTCCAGGTGAGATATGTGAATGAAAGTGTAATATCCGATCCTCTGAAAATGAGAGAAAACGTGAGAAACGTAACGTATAATTTCTCCGTCAATGAACAGAACTCACCAGATACAAAAGGAAGCCCCCCAAAACGAAGTAGTTAAGGTCCCAAAAAATTTAGGAAGCATTCTAGACTCTTAAAAATGAGAATTCTAGGCTCAGACGGAAAGAAAAATGGAGCTAGAATGAAGAAACAATTTCTTACGAAAAGCTTACGAAACGTAATGGCATTTTCGTAATTTTGATCAAATTTTGGAATTCAAATAGGAGGGCTTTTTAAATGAAATTTTTGAATTTTCTGGGGTTCTCAAAGGCCCTAAAAGCCATGGAAAGCCCCAGGACAGTTAAATCCCCTCCGGTGGACGTTTTCCAATGTTGGTGTACCTGAACTTTAACAGGTTCATTCGAGAAGGTTTTAGCTCTGATTTGAGTGATTCCAAAGGCATTTTATTTAATTGGAAATCTAAATTTTATAATGGAAAAGATAATTCTAAAAAAAGAGCTAAAACAAAAGAGAAACAAAAATGCCAAGAACGAAGGGTAAAATGGAAATTTTTGAAAAGTGTAACTTATTCCACCTATATATATATGATGCACCCTTCTTCTCCCTTCATTATGCACGACCATGTTCTGCCCAAAACCAGAAGAAAACCCTAGGGGATGAGGCGCATAAGAGGAGGAAGAAAAGGAGGAGAAATTCAAGGTAAAGGTATGGATTTTCATGGTTTTTCATGCTCTTTCTCTTCCAAACCTCTTCTCCTTCATTCTTCTTTATTTCCTATGATTATAATGAAGTATATGGATCTGTTTTAAAGGAGAAATTGAGGGAAAAATTCGGATTTGAAGAGAGGAGCTTAAAGAACATAAGATTCAAGTGAGAAAAAGCAAGAAAACAAGGTAATTTCTCTTCCTATGGTTGTCATCTTTGGTTCCCTCCTCCTCCATTTTGGCCCACTTGAGAAAACCCTAAGAGGAGATGATTTTTAGGCAGAACCAAGCATGAATCTAAGGAAAATTGGTGTGGAGATTAAGAATATGCAAAGAAAATAACAAAATAACCATTAGAATTTAAGATGCAAAACTTAGGGTTTCAAGTGTTCCTTCCAAATTCTGATTTTGTATGATGATTCCTAGCTTTAATTAAAAGTGTAAATGAGTTCTTGAGACCCCTAAGATGCTCCCCACAAGCTTCCTCCTTCAAGAAAACTAAGAGAACTCCAAGAAGGCCAAGGAAGCCCATGGTCTCGGCCAAGATGAGATGTCATAGCTAGGGAGAGTTTTAAATTTTTCTAAGGCCATTCTTGAATCATATTTGATGAATGAAAATGAAGGGAGGCCTTGGAAAAAATTTAGAACTCAGAAAGTGATTTGGTGCCTTAGGTTCTATATTATGACCTAAAGAAGTAACATGATGTTAAGCTCCTTGTTTTAATTGTGTGATGACTCCAAGACGCTTAAAAGGAGTCAAGAATCATATTTGAAAGGAAAGAATGAAGTCTAGAGTTTATTTGAGGAGTGTTGCTTCATTAGGTGCATTTATGGACTATAATAGAGCCTATAGAGCAATCTAATATCTAAGCAAGTTGTATGACCTTAGAGTTTATTTCATGAACCTAATTGGCTCCCATGAATTGTATCTAGGCCAAGAGAAACCATCTTCACCAATTTGTGGGTGTGTGATGTAACACCCTATAATTAATTAAGGTGTTAATCACGGATTAGATTAATTAGAAATAATTAATATGGGTCTGAGATTTAATTGGGATAGAAATTCTATCTAGGCTTAAATTAATAGATCATGATAAGAGGCTAATGGAGGCTTAATGGGTTAGGTGCAGACCCAACCCAATTTAGTGTGATGGAGGCCCAAAATCCACCTTGTATAGGCTCTTTTAAGTGGCCCAATAACCCTTGTGCAGACCCACATTCTTGAGCTCTTCAAACTTGGCCCAAACTTAAGTAAACTTCAGCAGCCCAACACTTTAAAACTAGCCCAATAAGCTAAAATCTGAAGCCCAAATGAAGTTAGTCCTTGGAGCAACCCATGACCCATCTTTGACCCAACTTAAACCCAACTAGAACCCTAATACATTAGCCTCTTCCTCACACTTGCTGAAACATAAAACTTAAGAAGCAAAATTCGGAGGTGGAGAAGGAGGCTAGGGTTGGGGGCAAGAATTCTGCATTTTCTCATATTTAGAGCAAGATTTAGCCAAGGTAATAGTTATACAACTTAATCCCCTCATCTTTTTCTTTAATTTGGCCCGATTAGTTTTTCATTTGGAGTATTTTCATCCTACCCAAAATCTGAAATGTGGGTGTTTGGGGATTTTCTTGGTGAAATTCGTAGGTTGAGGTTAGGGCTGACATTAGGTGAATTTAAACCCTCCATTTTGATGCTTCATTTGTTAATTTGAGACCCCCATAGCTGATTTATAAAATAGGTATTAATTCTATACGAATTTGCTTAGGATTTTTGGTGGAATATTGAGTTTTCTGGTGAAGGACACTCTAATCCGAATTTGGGATTTGTGGTGGTTGTTGCAATTTGCCTACAAGTGAGGTAACCGGGTTTATATCAATTCCATGTATATATTTGATTTAATTTCATATGTTACTGTTTATGAATGATTTGAAATGTTGAATGAATTGGTTGGCTATCTATTGAATTGTGATTAGACTTTGTGAGTCTATGGTGGAGCTGTGGTGCGGCTGCCACCCATGCATGTGCTTTGATCGAGCACCGAGTTATAATCAAACCCAAATGCACAGAGCCCCGGTTGTGCTCAATAGGGAGTAGGTGCCGTGGACGGGCCTCTCCCGGTGTTAATGGCCTTTAACATGTGATAATATGATTGCTAGTATGGGATGGTAATCATGATAGCTTAATTGATTCATTTACTGATATGATAGATATGATTCTGATATTGATTTTGATTCATGCATATATGCTAATTAAATTAGATATATGATGGAATTGCCTTGGTTACTGAGATTTATATCTCACCACGTTTTATGGGATTAATATTTCAAGTGAAGGTTCTTCGGGTAAGGATAAAGGGAAGCAAGTGGATGAAAATCCATGAGCCCTAACATATGGGAGAAGGCTACACTTAGGCTGGCTTATTAGTAGAGATGCAATTTTGTTATTAATTTACATAGCATCATCATGTATTCATGTTGCCAAGTGTAGGCGTTCATATTTTGTTTGATTGAAATGTAATTGATAAGGATTTAAGTTTCATTATAGTTGAATATTAATGTATGAACTTATAGTATCATATATGTAGTTTTGTTGAAATTGTGATATAGATCACCATGTGGAAATTGTAGTCATATGATGCCTTGGATATGGACATAAGCTGTTATTGAATGGAATCCCTATGGAATGTGCATGGGATGTTAATTACTGCTAATGCATGTGTTCTTGCTGTCATATATTCATGAATTTGCTGATATGAACTAGTTGAGCAAGTAAGAAGTAGTATTTAAGTTTTGAAATGGTAATGGACGGGTTGATGGGGAAATAGGGTAGATAAACACCATTAGAATCACATAAAATAAAGGAAGGTGGACCTGGAGTATTTCTAAGATGAGATTTGGAGTGTAGGGGGCGAAATTTGGGTAATGTAGTCACAAGAGGGAGTCCCGCCGTGGCTAAGAGGGCTTCACCGCGGCCAAATGAGAGACAGAGCCGAAGGGCACCGTGGCATAACCAATCCCACCGCGACGCAAGGGAAGAAAATTAGCCCAGGGAGTGACAGTGGCGAGGAGCGCCACGGCCTGATAAATCTCGCCGCGGCGCGAAGTGAAAAAAATCACCAGGAGGGTAACAGAACCAAAACTCACCGCAGAGCATTATGTCCTGTCGCGGCATGAGTCAAGGAAATAAAATAAGGGTTGGGCAGAAGCAAAACTCACGGCAGCATAAATATATTGCGCTGAGACGAGAATCGTGGGAGTTGAGAACAGTAGTTCCAAGAGGCGTTTCCGCCGCAGTGGCACATAGGTTGGCCGCGGCGAAGGTCTAACTCGCCACGGTGACTGTGAAATTTGGCCAGTGATTTTAGAGAGCAATTTGGCTACGACGAAGAAGTTATAGGCCACGGCGCAAGTCCCCAACCTACTCTTTTTACCTAGAAACCCCAATTTCTGCAACGACAATGATAAGAGATGATATAAGAACACTTGTGGGAGGTTATTGGGTATTGAAACTGATGGACGGTTGAATCCTAAACCCCATATGGTAGTAGGATTTCTTTTATGCAAATTTTGTTTTGTGTGGTGGTATGGCGATGACCCTAACATTAAGGTTCAAATTTCCTCATATTTTCGTAATGTGGTAAAATATAATGACCTCAAACCTTGATCATTAATTAATACTCTTTTATTTAACCATAATCACCATGATTAGAAGGTAGGGTTGTCACAGTTGGTATCAGAGCAATGGTTCAGGCAGATGTGTTTGATTTACTGCTTTGTGGTTAGAAAACTTGGCAATCATGATGCATGCATGATAGGAATAGGAACATTGTGACTTGATGATAACCCTCATACTTATATATCTACCTGCCATGGGTGGAGTTGTGTTTTGTTGCCTTAGACTGTGGTTAATGGGAGATGCTTGTGGTTGTGCTTGTGGCATTGCAGAACTAGATGGCTACTCGTAGAGAAACAACTGAGATGTTAAGAGAGATGCAAGAGGCCATGGCTCCAATGGCCAACCGAATGAGAGAACAAGCTGAGGCTTGTGAGACTACGATTAGGGCAATGATTGACCGGCTTCAAGAGCAAGCCGAGGCTCATGCAGCGACTTTGCAAGTGCTACAACAGTTACATGAAAGTATGAATAAGCGGAATGAGAAGGTGCCATTGGAGAACCGTGTGGGGGCTGGTCATAACCCTGGTGCGGGACACCAAGGGGAGGATAGTGACCTCTCTATTACATTAGCCAAATTCAGAAAAGCTGATCCTCCATCGTTCTTAAGGGAGTTAGATACTAAGAAAGCCAAGAGATGGTTGATGAAACTGGAGAAAATCTTTGAGGTTATGACCTGCACTACAGAACAAAAGGCAAGGTTGGCCATCTACAAGTTAGAGGGTGAGGCTGAACATTAGTGGAGGAATGCCTCCAGATTGTTGGTTGCAAGAGAGATACCCTTGAACTGAGAAAGTTTTTAAACGGCTTTTGAGAGTAAATATTTCCCACCATCGGTGAGGGCGGACAAGAAAGCCGAGTTTAACTTCCTTGAGCAAGGAGACATGAATGTAGACCAATATGCAGCTAAATTCATCCAATTGTCTCGCTTCTCCTCTTACTTGAAGCGCTTTGATGATGAGCCATGAAAGGCTGAAAAGTTTGAAAGAGGCTTAAGGCCGGAGATTAAGGATAAGATTGTGTCTCTACAGATCCGCAATTTTGATGAATTGGTGGAGAAGTGTAGAGTGATGGAAAGGGCTATGATGGAGAGTGAGGCCAAGCGGAAGAAGACCTTGGAAGGTAAACGTGACCGAGGCATAGAGCCCTTTAGGGGAGGAAGCAAGAAAGGAGCCAATAGTGGAAGTGGCTCTTGGGGAAGGAGACCACCCCCAAGGAATGTCCCTCAAAGAAGAAGTATGGGACCACCAAGGAGTGCAATGAGTGCCCCACCTACTTGTGCCAAGTGTGGGAAGAACCATGGGAATGGGCCATGCCCAGTGTGCTATAATTGTGGGAAGCCTGGACACTATGCGTGAACTTGCACGGTGTCATGGAAGTCGGCCTCATCGGTTAAGGCACCTATCCAAGGAAAGGTGTTTGCACTTACGCAACAAGAGGCTAGTAGATCCCCTAGCCTGATCCGACGTACTTTACTTGTCCATAATCATGTCGTAGATGCATTATTTGACTCGGGTGTGACCCACTCATTCATCTCATATGACTGTGTTAAGCGTCTGGGTCTTAAAATTAGCCTGTTGCCATTTGAATTATCTGTGTCCACCCCTACTAGATATTCTATGATTACATCTGATGTATGCTTAAATTGTACTGTACAATTGGATAGCCATTGTACTACCCTTGACTTGATTTGCATCCCTTTGTGTGACTTTGATGTAATCTTTGGTATGGACTGGTTGTCGGCTAATAATGTGATACTTGATTGTAATTGTAAGACTGTTTCCTTACCTACAAATATACCTGAAACTGGTCCTATGATTGAGCTTACTTGTGTGTCTGCCGCCCAAGCCAAGAGGCGCCTTAGGCGTGGTTACCAAGGGTTTCTAGTATTCTTTTCATTGCACGTTGAGGTTGATGATGGGTTGGAGGATATACCTGTGATTAGGGAGTTCCCTGAGGTTTTTCCTAAAGAGTTTAGTGGACTACCTCTAGCGAGAGAGCTAGAATTTTCTGTTGATTTGGTACCCAGTACGGGTCCAATCTCTAAGGCTCCGTATAGAATGGCGCTTGCTGAGTTGGTTGAGTTGAAGAGTCAACTAGAAGAGTTACTTGAGAAAGGGTTTATTAGGCCAAGTGTGTCTCCATAGGGAGCACCAGTATTGTTTGTCAAGAAGAAAGATGGTAGTCTTAGGCTTTGCATTGACTATAGGCAATTAAACTAAGCAACTGTCAAGAATAAATACCCTTTGCCTAGAATTGACGACTTACTTGACCAATTAGTTGGAGCGTCAGTCTTTTCAAAGATTGACCTTAGATTGGGATATCACCAACTTAGAGTCAAGGCTGATGATGTACCTAAAACTGCCTTTAGGACTCGATATGGCCATTATGAATTCCTAATTATGCCTTTTGGGTTAACTAATGCCCCTGCCATTTTCATGGATTACATGAATAGGATTTTTAGGCCTTATCTTGACCAGTTTGTGGTCGTGTTCATTAATGACATTCTTGTATACTCTAAAAGTAGTGAGGAGCATGAAGAGCATCTTAGGATAGTTCTTCAAACCTTGAGAGAGCATCGGTTGTATGCTAAGTTAAGCAAGTGTGAGTTTTGGTTGCGGGAGGTCAAATTCCTAGGTCATGTGATATCGGAACAAGGGGTAGCGGTAGACCCTAACAAGGTAAAAGCGATACTGAATTGGGAGAGACCCAAAACGGTGATTGAAATTCGTAGCTTCTTAGGTCTAGCCGGCTACTACAGAAGATTTATTAAGGGATTTTCTCAGTTAGCCATGCCTTTGACAAAGTTGACTAGGAAGGACCAACCATTTGTGTGGAATACTAAGTGTGAGAATGCCTTTCAGGAGATTAAGGATAGGCTTACCACCGCACCTGTGTTAGTGATACCTGACCCTAAAGAGACATTCACAGTCTATAGTGACGCTTCTAAGAAAGGATTAAGTTGTGTCTTAATGCAACAAGGTAGGGTGATAGCCTATGCCTCTAAACAACTTAGACCCCATGAAGAGAATTACCCCACCCATGACTTAGAGCTAGCGGCTGTGGTTTTTGCCCTTAAGATTTGGAGGCACTATCTCTATGGTGCCCAATTTGAAGTGTATAGTGATCATAAAAGTTTGAAGTACTTGTTTGACCAAAAGGAGTTGAACATGAGGCAAATGAGGTGGATGGAATTCCTTAAGGACTATGATTTCTCCTTAAAGTATCATCTAGGGAAGGCGAATGTGGTCACCGATGCCTTGAGTAGGAAATCTATTCACATGGCAATGATGATGCTTAGGGAGCAAAGGTTGATTGAAGAGATGAGGGATTTGAATTTATCAATTTCAATGAACCCTAGTAGTATTCTTTTGGGAGAATTGAGGATAGAAAATGACCTTAGGAAGAGAATTAAAGAGGCCTAAGAGCTAGATGCCTACTGGGGAGGAATTAGAGAGCAACTGGGGAGTGGTGAGGTCAAAGACTTTGACCTATCAAACGATGGTTTGGTGAGGTACCAGGGAAGAGTGTGTGTACCCAAAGATGAAGAGTTGAGGAACATAGTGTTGTCGGAAGCTCATAAGAGTAGGTACACCATCCATCCGGGCACTACTAAGATGTATAGGGATTTAAAGAAGAGCTTTTGGTAGCTTGGAATGAAGTCGGACATAGCGGAGTTTGTTGCGAGATGTCTAATCTATCAACGGGTTAAGATTGAGCACCAAAGACCTGCAGGTTTGTTACACCCTTTAGAAATTCCTGAATGGAAATGGGATAGTATATCTATGGATTTTGTGATGGGTTTTCCTAGAACATCCTCGGGTTATGATGCTATTTGGGTGATCGTGGATAGATTGACAAAGTCTGCCCACTTTCTACCTATTAGAGCTACTTATTCCCTAGATAGACTAGCTCAACTGTATGTTTGTGAAATTGTAAGATTGCATGGTGTTCCTAATAGCATTGTGTAGGATAGACATCAAAAATTTGGCGATCTCTACAAGAAGCTTTGGGTACTAGTCTTAACTTTAGCACTTCTTATCACCCTCAGTCTGATGGACAAACTGAGAGGACCATTCAGACCCTTGAGGACATGCTTAGAGCTAGTGTGCTAGAGTTAAAGGGGAGTTGGGATGTATACTTGCCTTTAGCTGAGTTTGCTTATAATAACAGTTACCATTCTAGTATCCAGATGCCACCATTTGAGGCACTTTATGGGAGAAAGTGTCGGTCACCCTTGTGTAGGGTAGAACTTGGTGAGAGGAGTCTCTTAGGTCCAGACATAGTGGACCAAACTACCCATCAAATAAAACTCATCAGAAAGAAGTTGTTGGCTGCCCAGAGTAGGCAAAAGAGTTACGCAGATAAGAGAAGGAGACCTTTAGAATTTGAGATAGGAGACCATGTGTTCCTTAAGGCTACTCCAGTGATGGGTGTAGGAGGATCTATTAGGATAAGAAAGCTCAGTCCTCGTTATCTTGGTCCTCTTTAAATCCTTGAAAGGATAGGACTTGTGGCCTATAGAGTTGATTTACCTCCAAACCTAGCCAGATTGCATGATGTGTTCCATGTGTCCCAATTGAAAAAGTACTACCCAAACCCTTTGCATGTCATTGAGCATGAGAATGTGCATCTACAAGATGATTTGTCTTACGTGCTTGAGCTAGAAAGGATTGTGGACTCAAAAGTCAAACAGCTGCGTAATAAGGACATCCCCCTGGTAGAGGTAGTGTGGAGGGGACTTACTCCAGATGAAGCAACTTGGGAAACAGAAGAAGCAATGAGAAAGGATTATCCTGCATTATTTGAGTAAGGTATGTCTAATTTTGAGGACAAAATTTCTAGAAGGAGAGGAGAATGTAACACCTCATAATTAATTAAGGTGTTAATCACAGATTATATTAATTAGAAATAATTAATATGGGTTTGAGATTTAATTGGGATAGAAATTCTATCTAGGCTTAAATTAATAGATCATGATAAGAGGCTAATGGAGGCCCAATGGGTTAGGTGCAAACCCAACCCAATTTAGTGTGATGGAGGCCCAAAATCCACCTTGTATAGGCTCTTCTAAGTGGCCCAATAACCCTTGTGCAGACCCACATTCTTGAGCTCTTCAAACTTGGCCTAAACTTAAGTAAACTTCAGTAGCCCAACACTTTAAAATTGGCCTAATAAGCTAAAATCTGAAGCCCAAATGAAGTTAGACCTTGGAGCAACCCATGACCCATCTTTGACCTAACTTAAACCCAACTAAAACCCTAATACATTAGCCTCTTCCTCACACTTGCTGAAACATAAAACTCAAGAAGCAAAATTCGGAGGTGGAGAAGGAGGCTAGGGTTTGGGGCAAGAATTTTGCATTTTCTCACATTTAGAGCAAGATTTAGCCAAGGTAATAGTTATACAACTTAATCCCCT
Organism: Erythrophleum ivorense; assembly: GCA_026724425.1. Lineage (NCBI taxonomy): Eukaryota > Viridiplantae > Streptophyta > Magnoliopsida > Fabales > Fabaceae > Erythrophleum > Erythrophleum ivorense. The sequence continues at coordinate 55,981 of JAIUCV010001393.1, forward strand.
CATCTTTCTCCTTAATTTTGCTCGATTAGTTTTTCATTTGGAGCATTTTCATCCTACCAAAAATCTGAAATGTGGGTGTTTGGGGATTTTCTTGGTGAAATTCGTAGGTTGAGGTTAGGGCTGACATTAGGTGAGTTAAAACCCTCTATTTTGATGCTTTATTTGTTAATTTGAGACCCCAATAGCTGATTTATAAAATGGGTATTAATTCTGTACAAATTTGCTTAGGATTTTGGGTGGAATATTGAGTTTTCTAGTGAAGGACACTTTAATCCGAATTTGGGATTTGTGGTGGCTGTTGCAATTTGTCTACAAGTGAGGTAACCGTGTTTATATCAATTCCAAGTATATATTTGATTTAATTTCATATGTTGCTATTTATGAATGATTTGAAATGTTGAATGAATTGGTTGGCTATCTGTTGAGTTGTAATTGGACCTTGTGAGTCCATGGTGGAGCTGTGGTGCGGCTGCCACCCGTGCATGTGCTTCGATTGAGCACCGAGTTATGATCAAACCCAGATGCACAGAGCCCCGGTTGTGCTCAACAGGGAGTAGGTGCCGTGGACGGGCCTCTCCCGGTGTTAATGGCCTTTAACATGTGATAATATGATTGCTAGTATGGGATGATAATTATGATAGCTTAATTGATTCATTTGCTGATATGATGGATATGATTCTGATGTTGATTTTGATTCATACATATATGCTAATTAAATTAGATATATGATGGAATTGCCTTGGTTACTGAGATTTATATCTCACCCATTTTATAGGATTAATATTTCAGGTGAAGGTTCTTCGGGTAAGGATAAAGGGAAGCAAGTGGATAAAAATCTATGAGCTCCAACATATGGGAGAAGGCTACACTTAAGCTGGTTTATTAGTAGAGATGTAATTTTGTTATTAATTTACATAGCATCATCATGTATTCATGTTGCCAAGTGTAGGCGTTCATATTTTGTTTGATTGAAATGTAATCGATAAGGATTTAAGTTTCATTATAGTTAAATATTAATGTATGAACTTATAGTATCATATATGTAGTTTTGTTGAAATTGTGATATGGATCACCATATGGAAATTGTAGTCATATGATGCCTTGGATATGGACATAAGCTGTTGTTGAATGGAATCTTTATGGAATATGCATGGGATGTTAATTACTGCTAATGCATGTGTTCTTGCTGTCATATATTCATGAATTTGCTGATATAAGCTAGTTAAGCAAGTAAGAAGTAGTATTTAAGTTTTGAAATGGTAATGGACGGGTTGATGGGGAAATAGGGTAGATAAACACCATTAGAATCACATAAAATAAGGGAAGGTGGACCTGAAGTGTTTCTAAGATGAGATTTGGAGTGTAGGGGGTAAAATTTGGATAATGTAGTCACAGGAGAGAGTCCCACCGCGGCTAAGAGGGCTTCACCGCAGCCAAATGAGAGACAGAGCCGAAGGGTGCCGCGGCATAACCAATCCCGCCACGACGCAAGGGAAGAAAATTAACCCAGGGAGTGACAGTGGCGAGGAGCGCTGTGGCTTGATAAATCTCGCCGTGGCTCGAAGGGGAAAAAATCACCCAGGAGGGTAACAGAACCAAAACTCGCCACGGCGCATTATGTCCTGCCACAACGTGAGTCGAGGAAATAAAATAAGGGTTGGGCAGAAGCAAAACTCGCTGTGGTGCAAATATATTGCGCTGAGGCGAGAATCGTGGGAGTTGAGAACAATAGTTCCAAGAGGTGTTTTCGCCGCGGCGCCACATAAGTTAGTCGCGGCGAAGGTCCAACTCGCCGCGGCGACTGTGAAATTTGTCCAGTGATTCTAGAGAGCAATTTGGCTGCGGCAGGGAAGTTATAGGCCGCAGCGCAAGTCCCCAACCTACTCTTTTTACCTAGAAACCCCAATTTCTGCAACAGTAATGATAAGAGATGATATAAGAACACTTGTGGGAGGTTATTGGGTATTGAAACTGATGGACGGTTGAATCCTAAACCCCTTATAGTAGTAGGATTTCTTTTATGCAAATTTTGTTTTGTGTGGTGGTATGGCGATGACCCTAACATTAAGGTTCAAATTTCCTCATATTTTCGTAATGTGGTAAAATATAATGACGTCAAACCTTGATCATTAATTAATAATCTTTTATTTAACCATAATCACCATGATTAGAAGGTAGGGTTGTAACATGTGACCAAAAGAGAAGGCTTGAAATCTATGGAAAAAGTGTGTGATTGTGTACAAGGCAGCCCTTTCCACCTTCTTTTATGCATGGATGTATGTTTAGCTTATCTTAGAATGTGTGTATGTGTATTTTCAAGCCATGAAAAGTATCCTAGCATGATTTTATATGCCATGATTTTATGATGTTATGTTATGTTTTCAAATGAATGTATGATGTTTGATGAGTTTGTTTGAGTGTGGAGAGGACAAGAACTCTTGACCTTGGTGAGGATGAGCCAAGAACTCTTGAGCTCGGTTGAGACAAAGTAAAGAGTCTCCCAAAAGCAAAATGGGCTCCCAAGAGTATGGTTGAGTCCAAAGCTCTTAAAGAATGGGTGAGGCAAGTCCAAAATCCATGAGGAAAAGTATGAGGCCAATCCAAACACTTTGTGAGCTCTTGAATGTCTTGTATGACTTGTTCACATGCTAAGCTTGCTTCTTGAATGTTCATGATTTGTATTATGTCCATGCATGCATTTTTAAGGCTTGGTTTGCATATATTATGTATGATTAAATGGGAGATAAGCTATTAGGATTCTTTGAATTTCATTTCCTCCTTTCCAATGATCTTACATGCTAGGTGGACCAAGTGGATATGTTAATGGGAGCCAACAACATTGAAGGAGGAAGATTGACATCCATATGTCTAGCATTTTCCTTTTAAAGCCATAATGAACCATAATGATATATATTAATGTTGTAAATGGTCTATGACCTTTTAGAAATATGTAAATATAATATTATGTAATGTTTAAAAGTATGGATATGATGTATAAACTTTAGAATAGAATTTGAGCAAGTAATGCCAAAGTATGCAATTTGGAAGTTTGATGTAAATGTGCATACGTGTAGGTTAAGAGGCTAAAATGAGATGCATGAGGTTTGGGACCATTTGGGCAACTTACACAAGTCTTAAATGTACTTTTTGGCTTGCCTAAAAGGTGCCAAGACCAAGAAAAATCCATTTGGCAACTTTGGTACCCTATATGGAGCCAAAATTGACCATAATGGGACTCTATGCCACTTTTTGGCCAAATGAGTTAGTCTTGATCTGAGATTTGGCATGAAATTAGGTCTGATTAAGAGATTTTTGGGAAGTTAAAGATCATAATTTTTGGATGTCCACAGAATATTTGATGATTTTTCAAAGTTGGCAATTTTTATGGTTTTGGTCTACTGCACTAGTCATTTGCTACAAAAAATGAATTATGTCACACGAGGTCCAAATGATGTCCAATTTCCATGAAATTTTATACAAAGAAACTAGACAATTATAGTGACTCGTGCCAACTAGAAGCACCTCATTTGGACGTCTAAGGAGGGAGATATGAATTTTTGAAGTTTTTGTCCAATATTAGTAATCTTGCCCGACTAGAGGTACTATTCCATTAAATTCTAAGGCCTGGGCTTGATGAACTAGTCTGAAGATATTTTTTCTCTTTAGTTGACATCCACATATTTTCATATTGGTATCACTTGTATGAATTATATTTTTTTAAAATTAATTAGACATTTTCAAACTTTTCTACAAAATTCTATATCAGTTCCAAGATGCAATCCGACCTTTGGATCATTTTGGATGTCAAACATCCTTTATGATGAAATTTATGGATTGGACATATTTTTAGTGTTAATTAGACATCCATAGCTTCCTAGAATGACCAATATTGAATCATTTTGATTTTTCTAGATTTAGTTATGATTTTTCAAAGTTTGACTAGAAAAGAGGCCAAATCTGGTCGAGAATGAGCTTCCATATTCCATGCTCCATTTTGGTTTCCATGAGTTGTGGACATGAGTTTGTGACACAAATGAGTTGTTTTGATGTATATAAATATGAGAATGTATAGTATGAGCTCACACAATCCACGTGACACCGAATAAAATTTTTATACATGACGCGGTGCAATTAAATGCATGATTTTAATGGACTTTTCTACCTCCCTCATGGAATCTTAATGATGTGAGGTACATGAGCATCATGAAATGAGCTAGGATTTATGGTATCACAGAAAGACTCAGTGAAAGTTCTCCCTAGATCTAGAAAGGAAAGATAAGACATCCTGAATCAGGGAAACCACCCAGTAATGGTTAACAAATTCCCCTAGATAGACCTCCTGAATTGTAAAAGTACAGTGATAAGGGAAGCGAGAAAGAGTTGAGAAACTAGCTACAGAAAAGATGTCCTCACTTTAGTAATGATTAAATGAGTAAGCTAAGCCTAGAAAAGTAAACAGATAGAGATTCGATAGTTAGTTAGATGAGCTCCCTAATATGAGAATGGTGTAGGGTTAAGGCACGTGAGTGATTAGAGCACCCAGTAGAGCATAAACTTTCAGTAAGGTAAAATCTGGACATTAAGAGTACATGTCCTGGATTGGGTTATCAAAACCCTAGAAATAGTACACTGTGCTCTTGGGGATAAGGCTAAAGAGGTTGAATAGAGAGAAAGCCTAACTCTGATCCGAATATAGAAATAAGCTAAGACAGACAATTAGTGGCTTAGTACCTTCAGGGATGCTCAAGGGAATTAAAGATCGCCCCAGAAGGCAAGTCTTATACTATGCAAAGAAAGAGTGTAAGCCGAGAGCACCATAAAATGAAATTCCTAGGATTATATGAAATAGAATCCTTCTTACCAAGGGATAGTCTAGCTAAAAGCAAAGTAAGAGTATGAGCAAAAAATAGACTCCCTTGATGTTACAGAGAGTGAATAAGTGGAGGAACCCTAAGAAAATGCAGGTGCTCTTGAGCATAAAGAAATCTAAATTGGCAACAAAGATAGCTAGTAGTAGAATATCATTTTTTTTTAGTAAAAGGAAAATAAAGATAAAAGAAAGAGAAGATATGATAGTGTTCAAGCCAAGGGCGTAATAGATTGAGAATAGATATTGAGTTGATATGCTTGGGTGTTAAAGAAAGCACACTTGTCCTTGGCATAGACGCCCTTCTACGCAAAGAGTTTTCAGGATAAAACAAAGGAAGAATCCTAATTTTTTCGAGCACTCTACGAGAATAAGGCAGATAGAGAAAAGTAAGAAAGGAATACTTTAGATTGTTAGGAAACTTGTAATATACTGGCGATAGTGGCTCTGAGCTTAATCATAAAGCACTGGTATATTAGTATTTGATATTATGGTTTGCTTGCGACAAAGGCTACATGATATTAAGTCCGGCTAACCTAGTAGTAATGTAGCTTAAGTGCATAGAAAATGACAATATCAATCACCAAAGTGTCCTGATAATCGAAGGGTGTCCTAGTTAGCTAGATAATAAGATAAGTTAGAAAAGAAAAGTAAAAGGATTCTAATGATATTAGAATAGTAAGAAAAGCATGTAAAAAGAAATTCCCATTAAAGAATGTTTAGATCCAGATAGCATGAGTTCAGTATGTATAATTTGAGTCCCTTATAGTACATATAAATGAAATGATAAGGGACCGGTGTATAGCATCTCTCCTGCCATAGATGTTAAACACACTTGGAGTGTGAGATGCCTTAGTGCCAAGGCACTTAAAAGTAGAACGTGGGTATAGTTAGAAACTACAGGATATGAAAGGAAAGGATAACAAAGTACAATTAAAGTAAGAAAAGAAAGCGAAGTAGAAATGGGGCTGAAGTAGGAATCTGAGGATCCCATTAGGAGTGATAAACAAAAAATTAAGATGCTTCTAAGTATCAGTATAGCGGGATCCTAAAGAATCAGATCACAAAAAACCCACTTTACATGAAGATATGATGTACCTCTGAGTTTAGCCTTAGCTATTATGAGCAATGGTAACCAGACTTAGTGAGTATATATTTTACTATCAAATACAGTAATCTTAGGCTTTAACGTCTTACAAAGATGGATCACAGTAGATCCTAGCATAGCACAGTGGGTTACAGTAGACTCTAACAGGGCTCTGATAGGTCGCAATAGACCTAGGGGTCACAGTAGATCCCACAGAGTTACAGAGAGCCCCCAGTTACAGCATAATAATTCACTGGTGAGATAATGGCCCGAGATAGTTTTACAGAGTAGTTTGTCTCAGAGACCAGTACAGTTTCAGTTAGCTTTAGTCTCAGAGACTACAGACCTCTTGAGTCTAGTAGACCATTGCCACAAAGATATGAAGGCTTTACTCAGATAGTTAGACCACTGACTATATCTCTTTAGAGATGAACATAGTGTATGGGATGAGGAAAGCAAAAAATTAGCTTTCAAGACTTAGAGCCCGATAAACTACTACCCAGTAGATATTAGCCCTGACCAAGGGATAGAGAGATCCCCCCACATGCTAGCCTATGTATTCAGAAAGGGGTCAGGTATAGTTTTTACATGAGGTAAGTGGTATAATATGTCTCCAGTGAGCAAAACTGTGAGAATACCTAACATCCCACTAGAGCTCAACAGTAGTCAGTGATAATCGCTCTTTGGTGCCAATATGAGACACGCATGTTAGGCCTATCAGTATTGAAATGAGGGATTATAAAATGCCACTGTAAGTGAGCAAAGAAAGTGAGAAAAGTCCTAGCCTACGGAGATAGATGTACAGATGTAGTAGTAAACAAAGAAGCTAAGATCATTGAAAGTAGAAAGTCTATAAAGAAGTTGTAATCCCAGTAAGGAATTGAGATATAAGGCATGTGATAGAAAGAAATATGAATTGTAATTATGGGATAAGCTAGTAAGAAAGAACGTAAAGATGAATAGTGGACGGTATATTTAAATAAGTAAGCAAACAGACAAAAACTTCCAATGGTTGTAATAATCAGAAAAGATGATGAGATGTATGAAAAGCCATTGAGAAAGGACATGGAAGATTTAATATAAAATAATTTATCTCCTAAGATATTTAAATGAGTCCACTGAAAGAAACGTTAACCCCTACGACTAAGTTAAAACTAACCCGATATGATAAGTAAGCTCTCCCAAGATAGGCCTCCAGAGTTAAAAATTCTTTTCCCTTATGAGATAGAAATTCCTTTCCCTTATGAGAAGAATTAGCTAGAACTCTATAATAATAGAGCTTTCATTACAGGCTAGCAATAAAAATCCCTAAGCTGAGAGAAAATCTAAACGAGTGAAATCGTTGAGAAAAGCATATAGAGCTAGGAAGAAGGGAAAGAAAAGAGCAATTAACCAGAAAAGCAAAGAGGAAGAGGAAAGCATGCCCAAAATTTTGAGGACGAAATTTATTTAAGGGGGGAGAAATTTAACATCTAGTTCTTTGAAAACAAGAGAAAACGTGAGAAACGTAACATACGGTTTCTCTGTAAACGAACAAAACTCACCGAATACAAAAGGAAGTCTCCCGAAATGATGTAGTTAAGGTCCCAAAAAATTTGGGAAGCATTCTAGACTCCTAAAAATGAGAATCCCATGCTTAGACAAAAAGAAAAACAGAGCTAGAATGAAGAAACAATTTTTTACAAAAAACTTACAAAACGTAATGGCATTTTCGTAATTTTGAGTAAATTTTGGAATTCACATAGGAGGGCTTTTTAAATGAAATTTTTGAGTTCTCTAGGATTCTTAGAGGCCCTGAAAACCATGGGAAGCCCCAGGATAGTTAAATCTCCTTCGGTAGATGTTTTCCAATGTCAGTGTACTCAAATTTTGACGAATTTGTTCAGGAAAGTTTTAACTCTGATTTGAGTGATTCCAAAGGTATTTTACTAAATTGGGAACCAAAATTTTATAATGGAAATGGAAGTTCTCAAAAAGGAGCTAAAACGAATGAGAAATGAAAATGCCAAGAACGAAGGGCAAAATGAAAATTGTTAAAAAAGTCATTCTCCTCTACCTATATATATGAGGTGCCCCACTCTCCCATTCATTTAGTCTCATATTTTTCTGCCCTAAACCAGAGGAAAAACCCTAAGAGAGTGGTGCACCAAGGGAAGAAGAAGGAGAAGAAAAATCAAGGCAAAAAGGTATGGAATTTTGGTAGCTTTTCATGCTTTCCTCCTTCCAAACCTCTTCTCCTCCATTCTCCTTTGTTTCCTATGATTAAAATGAATTTTAAAAATCTGTTTTAAGGGATAAACTTAGGAAAAAATTCGGATTTGAAGAGAGGAGCTTAGAGAAAGCAAGATTCAAGTGATAAAAAGCAAGACAACAAGGTAATTTCTTTTTCCATGGTTGATATCCTTTCTTCCCTTCCTCCATCATTTTGCCCTACTCAAGAAACCCTAGGAGGGTTTGATTTTTAGGTAGAACCAAGGGTGATTCTAAGGAAAAAGGGTGTGGAGATTAAGAATATGCAAAGGGAATTAATAAAAAACCATGGAATTTCAAGATGCAATTTCGGGTTTTATGTGCACCTTGTAAAATTTGATTTTGTACAATCATTCATAGGCTTAAATAAGAGTTCAATTGAGTTCCTAAGATCCCTAAAAGTCTCCCCATGTGCTTCTCCCCTTAAGAAAACAAAGAAAACTCCATAGAACCCATTATGCTCCATTGTCTCAGCCAAGAGAGGTTAGGGTAGCAAGGGAGAGTTTTAAATTTTTCTAAGCTCATTTTTTAGTCATATATAATGAATGAATATGAGGGGAAGTCTTAGAAAAATTTTAGAAAGCTTAGAGAATAAATAGGTGCTTTATGTTCTATAATATGACCTAAAGAAGCAACATGTAGTTAGGCTCTTGGTTTTGATTGTGTGATGACTCCAAGAGGCTTAAAAGGAGTCAAGAATCATATTTAAAAGGAAAGAATGAAGCCTAGAATTTATTTGATGGGTGTTGCTTTATTAGGTGCATTTATGGAACCATAATGAGGGTTATAGGTCAACCTAGTATCTAAGCAAGTTGTGTGGCCTTAGAATTAATTCTATGAACCTAATTGGCTTCCATAAATTGTGTTTAGGCCAAAAGTAATCATCTCCACACTTTTATGTATGTGTGGCTGAAAAAGGGAGCTTGTATCCAAGGTAGCTTTCTCCACCTTCTCTCATGCATGATTGCTTCTTTACTTGTCTTTGAGTGTGTGTATGTGTATTTTTGAGCTATGAGAAGTGTTCTTGCATGACTTTGATTCCATGGTGCCATGATATTATAATATGCTTTCATATGATGTTTATGATATGTGCTTGGGTTTACTTGAGCGTGGTGAGGCCAAGAACCTTTAGTCATGGTGAAGATGAGCCAAGAACCCTTAAGATTGATTAAGACAAAGTAAAGAGTCTCCCAAAAGAGAGGTTGACTCCTAAGAGCATGGTTGAGTCCAAGAACCTTTTAAAGAATGGGTGAGGCAAGTCCAAAATATACAAGTAAATGGGTGAGGCTAATCCACTTGCTTGGCAAGCCTATGTATGTTATGTATAACTTTTTCGAATGCTAAGAATGCTTCTTCAATGATTGCACATGTCCATATGCCATGCATGCATTTGTGAAACTTGTTTTGCATGCTTTATATATGATTGAATGGGAGATGAGTTATTGAGATTCTTTGAATCTCATCCTCTCCTTTCCAATGTTCTAATATGCTAGGTGGACCAAGAGAACAAGGGAATGGAAGCCAACCATAAGAGAAAATGAAAGCTTGACATCAAAATGGATAGTTTTTATTTTTTAAAGCCATATTGATGTCAAATGATGTAACCCATTGTTGTATATGGTATATGACCTCTTGAGCATGCATAATTATATTAATATGTTATGTATAAATGAGAGGATATGTTATGTGAATACTAGAATGCAAAGTGAGTATGTTGTGGGAGATTAGCTTCTTGAATGACTTTATATAATTGTGTACAAATGGAAATGGAATGACCAAAATGAGATGCATGAGTTTTCGAACTCCTTGGGCAGCTCACACAAGTCATATTCATACCTTTAGACTTGCCAAGAGGTGCCAAACCCCAAGGAAAGCCATTTAGATATTTTAATATCCTATATGGAGCCAAAATTGACCATAATGGAACCCTATGTCACTTTTTGTCCAAATAAACTCTTCTTAATCTGAGATTTGGTATGTAATTAGAACTTGTTGAAAGCTTTTTGGGAAGCTAAAGAATAGAATTTTCGGAGGTCTAGAGAATATTTGGTGAATTTTCAAATTTAAAAAATTTTCTAGTTTTGGCCATGGATTCTAGAATTTTAATATGGTTTTGGGCTCTTAACTCACTAAACCAGATTAGGCCATTGCTTGTTAATCTCTCTTAGGCCAAGTCTCACAATAGGAAGTTAGGTCTACACCTAAAATCATTGGGCCTCTATTAGTCTTTATCCATGACCTACTTAAATTGATTATGAGTTTAAATTAAGTTCTAACCCAATTGAATCTTAAACCTATATTAATTATTTATTTCTCCATAAACCTCTATTCACACACTTGCCCAATTACTCCATAATAATTATTCTTAATTAGTCCAAATCCATGATTAACATCTTAATTAATTTTGGGGTGTTACAAAAATTTGTTCATTTAATCTGGTTTTGGTTTTTTTCTTCAATATTTGAGGGGTCAAATATGTAACACCATAATGTATTAGCCTCAGGTATCCTTCACTTAAGCTTGATTCCATGTAAGTCCAAAGGAAATGAGTAAAACATGGCATTTTATTGCGTTACAACAGGATTCATAAGTTTATACTTCGCCCTGTAGACCCTTATGGACTCATCCATATCATTCTTTACTCATACTCCATCCATGCAAATCATACATATTATAAAACAATCCATGAACCATGGATTTAAAGCCAAAAACCAGAAAAATTCCAATTTGCTCATGGGTCCAGAATTCATATTTTTGTCACCAAATTTGCAAAATCATAATTAATTCTGAAAAAATGAAAATCAAGCAAATGATAGCTTTTTGGAAATTTCAGGATGTTAACTTTATACTAAAAATAAGTCCAAGCCATAATAGCATCATTTGGACCATGTTTGATAATAGAAAATCTTGAAAGGTCAGATTGCCTAGTGTTTCTGATACAATTTATTGATATGAATTTCAAAAATTCATAACTAATTTCAAAAAATTCCAATTTGGACAAAATATATCAATTTAGAAAGCTACAGATATTAACTAGAGGAAACAAATAATTCTAGACACAAAAAAAAGCCATTAGGGTATGAAAACGTATGGATGAGTAATAGAGGTCAGACTGAGCCCTTGATACTAATATGGAAATTCTAAAATTCATTTCTCCCTCTTTATAAATCTAAATAAGGTGCTCTTAAGTATTACCAAAAGCTTATCATATTTAGTTTATTCTCATAAAATTTCATAGCCATTGGACACCATTTGTCCTATGAATGACAGAGGCAAAGGATTTGACCATTTGTATAGTAACAATGCCAATTTTATCAAAATTTGCCAACTTTGAAAATTCACTAAAACTTCTCTAAAGCTCCAAATAATATGCACTTCAGCTTCCTAAAAATCTCTAGCTGAAACCTATATGCATGCCAAATTTCAAGCCAAGAGGAACTCATTTAGTCAGATCTTGACATAGCTCATGAATATAGCAAATTTGGCACTATATAAGGGTCCAAGTTAGTCCAAATGGCTTCTTAATTACTCTACCACCTCTTGGACAAGTTTTAAAGTATAAACACAACATATACAAGCTTTTCAAGTGTTCCAAAATCTCATGCCACTCAAATTCACTGTGCTACATGCCATAATACACAACTAAGAATGAGCTACCAAGTACCCAAAACATAATTTCTCATTTATTTCATCACCACTTTGGTTCATACACTACATTGACATAATTTTACATTTGCTCACATGTCTACATCTCAAAAATAACATGTACATATAAACTTTGACGTCTATTTACATAAAAAATCATATAAAACTATACAATTGTTAAGAGATAGTCTTTCAAGCTGCTTAGCTTCCATTTTTAGCCTTTTGAACACCACTTAGACACGGTGAGATGGGAAAGGAAAGGGGGTGAGATTTAAGGAATCTCAATAGCTCATACACCTATTCAAGTAAGCAATCAAGGTATATAAACATGTCAAAGCATACAAGTAGGCATCCAATACCATTAAGAATCGTTCAACACATAATTTACATACCATGAAAATATATCAAAGTTAAGAACAAGCTCTAGGGACTCTTGGTCCAGCCTTACCCCATTTTTGGGACTTTTAGGTTAGCCTCACCCTTGGTCTAGGGACTTTTGACTTGGTGGTCTCACTCATCCATGAGACTTTTAGCCTTGTCTCACCTATTTCTAGGGACTTTTGGCTTTATCTCACCCATTTCAAGGGACTTTTGGCACCACCTCACCCTTAAGAGCAATTTTCACAACCAAAACACAATTCATGAAATATATTGGTACCGATGCCATAAGACAACATCAAATGGCATGCCTCATAATACAAATGCATATACAAGTATACAATGATCATCATACATCCAAGAATGCAAACAAGAAACAGTGAAGAGCTACCTTGGCAATTAAACACAAGCTTCCCTCTTAATTATTCTCTTCCTTTTTTGGTCTCACACCCATAACTAGATGGAGCTTGAGTTTTTTGGCCTAGACATAACAAATAGCATTCAATTACTTTCTTGGAACAAGCTAAAGCAATAAACACACACTTAAGAAGTATATTTGGTCTATTGGTTCCATAATAGCTCCATTAATAGCCTAATGAAGCAATTATGATAATTCAAGCTCTTGGCTTCATTTTCTTCCCATATCTACTCTTGGTTCCATTTAGACTCCTTGAAGTCATCACAACTTTATTTCCAAGAGTCTAGACATAAGTTGCTTCTTAAAGCTATATTATGGAACCTATTGCTTCAACTCTCAATCTATGGCTTCTAGATTTTTTCTTGAAGAGAGAGGCACTTTGGAGGCTTCCTAAGGGTCTTAGAAACTCAAACAAACACTCACATAGGCTTGGAAATTCTTGAATCAAAATAGCTTTGCTCTCTCTCTTGAAATTCCATAGTTTTTCTCTACTTTCTTTGCATTTCCCAAGCTCCCACACTCTAAATCAATAGTTTCTTACTTGTTCTAAGTTAGAAGTTCCTCTGTCTCTTAAGCTCTCTCCTTGGCCAAAACACACACATAAAGGAAGCAAGAAGAGAAAAGTAAGAAAGGAGTGGAACTACCTTGAATCCAAGCTTCCTCCAGAGCTTCTTCCTTTGCCTTAGCCTTCTTTCTTGAGACTCTAAACTTTCTCCTTTGAACTAAGGCCAAAACAAATCCAATTCATCCATCAAACCATGGAAAGGATGAGCAAGGAAAGGAAAACAAGATATGTAAAGGAAAATCCATAAAAATCCTTAGTTTTTCTCACCTTTTTCCTTGCTTCTTTCTCCTCTTTCAATTCCCATTATCTCTCTCTCTCTTAGTCAAAGCTTCTTTTATTTTTAGCCAGCTCAAAGTCGATCAGAAAAAAGAGAGGCTTTTGGACTCTTTAGGAAGCAAAATTTCACTTTTCCATGTGAGGGACCATGTGAGCTCATGTATCACATTATCATATTTAATTATATAGATACAACTCATTTCCATCATCAAAAGTGGCCTAGAACTTGTGCAAGGCAAGGGAATACACAAAATTCATGGTTGTAGCCTTGGCTAGAATTTTCCCTTTTCTGTCACAAACTTTGGAAAATCATAACTAATTCTAGAAAAATCAAAATCATGCACTCTTTGCCATTAACAAAATCTACAGATGTCTACTTTATGATAAAAATATTTCCAGGTCATGAAACATTACCCAAAAGATGTTTGACATTCAAAAAGATGCAGAGGTCTGACGGTTACTGGTACTTATATAGATTTTTGCTATGAATTTCAAAAATGTCCAATTAATTTCACAAAAATCCAATCTATGAAAATAATACCAATTTGGAAAGTTACAGATGTTAGCTAGAAGTAACAAATAACTTTAGACCAGTTTATGCATGTCTAGGACTCAAAAACCAATCAAACAGTAACCTAGGTTTGTCTAGATGCCTGATATTGGCTAGAAACTTCAAAAATTCATATCTCCCTCTCTAGACATCCAAATGAGGTTCTTCTAGTTGTCACAAGTCGCTGGGAAGGTATAGTTTCTCCTTGTAAAATTTAGTGGCAATTGGATATCATTTGCCTTATAAGTGATAGAATTTAAATTCGGACCAAAATGAACAGTACCCTGAACCAATTTTAGAAAATTTTCTAACTTTGAAAATTCATCAAATATTCCATAGACATCCAAAAATTATGCACTTTAGCTTCCTAAAAAGATCTCAACAAGCTCTAAATGCATGCAAAATCTTAGACTAAGAAGAGCTCATTTGGACAAAAAGTGGTATAGGTTTCCAATATGGTCAATTTTGCTCCATATAAGATACCAAATGTGTCCAAATGACTTCCCTTGATGTTTGGCACCTCTTGGGAAAGTTTAAAAGCATGAATATGACTTGTATGAACTGCCCAAGTAGTTCCAAACCTCATGCATCTCAATTTGGCCATTCCACTTTCATTTATACATGCACTCCCATAATACTAGTTTTGCCATTACATGTCCAAAATGCACATTTCCATACACATAACCTTGAATCTCATTTACACAATACATTAGCATAATTATACATATTCATAACATCATAGGACATATACAACAATAGATTACAATATTTACCACTTAAATGGCCTTAAAGAAACAAAATCCATGCACTTTGATGTCATAATTTCATTTCCCAAGGTGTAGGCTCTCATTGCCTTGTCTACTTGGTCCACCTAGCTTGTTAGAACATTGGAGAAGAGGGAATGAGGTTCAAAGAATCCCAATAGCTCATCTCCCTTTCAATCACATATAAAAGATACAAAACAAGTTTTACAAATGCATGCATGAGCATATTGACATGTGCAACCATTCAAGAGACATTTTTAACATTTGAGCAAGTTATACATAGCATACATAGGCTTACCAGCATTACCTTTTATAAGCCGAAGACGCAAACAAGAAATATTGGATAATTAAAAATAATTAATGGCAGCTTAATCACAATTTAATGAAAATCTGTTTTGAAAGTTGGGATTAAAAACAAAGATTGTTTCTGAACGTTGGGATTAAAGCCGGTTAATAAAAAATTAAAGTGGTGAATTTAAAGCCTCAACGTTCAGAAAATTAATAAATTCATAATCCCAATTTCAAAACTGCTAAAAATAAGGTTTTTCCAGTAAGCTTATTTATACAAAATATTTTTGTAAAATACAAAAAGAGTTGCAATAAAAAATGCCTAGTACCATGTCTAATTCATGCGCAAGGGGGGAAATCGAAGATTTTCAACTACATTATTCGTTGGCCTATTGTTGTGTGTGTGAGCCCACTTCTCTTCTTAGCTCATTTACTTGCCCAATATCACATCTTAGTATATATACACTAAGACTCTCTTTACTCTAAGCAATGTGGGACTTAGGCCTTACCCATTTACTTGTAGATTTTGGACTTGCCTGACCCATTTCTTTAAGAGGTATTTGACTCAACCTTACTTTTAGGGGACTCTTTACTTTATCTCAACCAATTCTAAGGGTTCTTTGCTCATCCTCACCATGGTTATGGGTTCTTGGCTTCACCACACTCAAGCAAACTAAGGCAAACATATAAAACATCATTTGCATGCATAAAACATCATCATGGTACCATAGAATAAAAGCTCATGCTAAAATACTTTTCATGGCTTAAAATACACATACACACATTCAAAGACAAGCCAAGCATACATTCATGCATGAGAGAAGGAGGAGTGAGCTACCTTGGATGCAACCACACACTTTTCTCCTTGAAACAATGCTCCCTTCTTCGGCCTCACACACACAAAGGTGTGGGATTGGTTTCTCTTGGCCTAAACACAATTTATAGGAGCCAATTAGGTTCATGGAATGAATTCTAAGGCCACACATCTTCCTTAAATACTAACTTGGTCTATTAACCATTTTATGGTTCCAAGAATGCACCTAATGAAGTAACACCCATTAAATAAATTCTAGGCTCCATTCTTTCCTTTTATATAAGATTCTTGACTCCTTTTAAACCTCTTAAAATTATCACACAATTGAAACAAAGAGTCTAACTACATGTTGCTTTTAGGACATATTATAGAACATAAGGCACCAACTCATTCCTTAGGCCTCCTAAATTTTTTCCAAGACTTCCTTGCATTTTCATTCATCATATATGACTCAAAAATGGGTTTGAAAAAATTTAAAACTCTCCCTAGGTATCCTAACCCTCTTAGGCCGAGACTAGGAAGCAATTTGGCCTTCATGGACTTTGCTTTATTTTCTTGATGGAGGAAGCACATGGGGAGACTTCTAGGGATCTTAGGAGCTCATTTAAACTTCCATTTAAGCATAGAAATTAAGGTATCAAGTTAGATTTTACAAGGAGCACATGAAACCCTAGAATTTCTATCTTGAACTTCCATGGTTATTTGTTAATTTCCTTTGCATATTCTTATTCTCCACACTCCTTTTCCTAAGATTCACCCTTGGTTCTTCCAAAATCCAAGCCCTCCCATAGCTTCTTGAGTGGGGTGAATCAAGGAGAGAAGAGAAGTAAGGGGTAGCCATCATGGAAGGAGAAATTACCTTGTTTTCCCTTGTTTTCTTACTTGAATCCTCCTCTCTTTGGCATCCGAATTTTCCCCTTTGTTTCTCCCTTAAAACAGATCCATATACTTCAATATAATCATAGGAAAGAAAGAAAAATGGAGGAGAAGAGGTTTACAAAGGAAATAGCATAAAAACTATCAAAAATCCATACCTTTGGCCTTTGATTACTCCTCCTCTTTCTCTTCCACTTGTGCGCCTCTCTCTCTGGTTTAGGGCAGAAACATATGAAGCTAAATGAGTAGAGGAGTGGGGCGCCCTATATATATAGGTGGGAGGAAGGAAGACTTTTCAAAAATTCCTGTTTTGCTATTTATTCTTGGCATTTTTGTTTCTAATTTATTTTAGCTCCTTTTTTAGAACCGTCTTCTCTATTATAAAATTTAGGTTCCTAATTTAGTAAAATACCTTTGGAATCACTCAAATCGAAGCTAAAACCTTCCCGAACGAATCTATTAAAGTTTGAGTATACTGACGTTAGAAAATATCTGCCAGAGGGGTTTTAATGGTCTCGGAGCTTCCCATGGTTTTCAAGGCCTTTGATAACCTCGGAGAACTCAAGACTTACATTTAAAAAGCCCTCCTGTGTGAATTCCAAAATTTTCTCAAAATTACAAAAAATACCATTACATTTCGTAAATTTTTTGTTAAATTTTGTTTTTTCATTCTAGTTCTATTTTTCTTTCCATTTGAGCCTAAGATTTTCATTTTTAGGAGCCTAAAATGTTATTTAAATTTTTTGGGACCTTAAAAATAATACAGCAAGACTAGTATATATAATTATTGATAACTTTAAGTTATAGATATATGATATCAAGTCAATATATAGGTACATTGTTAGAGAAAAAAGTGTACTGGACTAATGTAATGTTCGATTTTTGTCAAAATGACGAAAACAACTACGTTTTCAAAGCAAGTCCCCTGAAATAAATTATTTAAGATCCCAAAAATTTTAAGTAGCATTCTAAACTCCTAAAAATGAGAAACCTAAACTTATACGGAAAGAATAATAGAGCTAGAATGAGGAAACAAAATTTTACAAAATGTTGATGAAACGTAATGACATTTTTGTAATGATGCACAAATTTTGGAATTCTCACATGAGGGTGTTTTTAATGGAAATTTCAAGTTGTGTAGGGTTCTTAGAGACCCTGAAAACCATAGGAAACCCTGGGATAGTTAAAACCTCTTCGGTGGACGTTTTCTAATATCAGTTGACCCAAACTTTGACCTTTTCATTTAGAAAGGTTTTAGCTCTGATTTGAGTGATTCCAAAGGCATTTTATAAAATTGGAAGCCTAAATTTTATAATGAAAAAGATAGTTCTAAAAAAGGAGCTAAAACGGAAATGCCAAGATGAATGGACAAAATTGAAATTTTTAAAAATTATTTCTTAACCTAGCTATATATAAGGACATGCCTTACCTTCGTTTTCATTTAGCTCACTTTGTTTCTGCCCTAAACCAGAGAAGAGAGCTAGGGTTTGAGGTGCACAAGAAGGAGAAGAAAGGAAGGAGAAAAAGCTAAGGAAAGGTATGATTTTTCATGGATTTTCATGCTTCCTATTTAACAAACTCCTCCTCCTCCATCTTCCCTTCTTTTATATGATTTTATTGAAGTTCTTGAATCTATTTTGAGGGCAAAACAGAGGGAAAATTTTGGATTTGAGTTGAGGAAGCCAAGAAGGTGAAAAATAAACAAGAAAAATCAAGGAAATTAAGGTATTTTGTCATCTCCATACTTAATCTTCCTTCTCCCTCCTTTTGTGGGTGGTTCGACCTAGGTAAGGCTAGCCCTAAGGGGTTAAGTTTCTAGCTAAATCAAGGATGAATCTTAGAAAATTGAGTGTGGAGAATAAGAATATGCAAAGAAAATTAACAAAGAACCATTAGGTTTTAAGATAGGAAGGCTAGCATTTTGATTGCACCTTGAACTCTCCCATGAATCCTAGCCATATTTTATGATGTTTAAGAGTTCATATAGGCTTTTAAGACACCAAGAGAGCTTCCTCCATGCTCCTCCTATTAAAGGAAGCAAAGAAACTCCAAGAGTTGCCTTAAGGAGCATGGTCTCGGCCTAGAGTAGTTAAGGTACCTAGGGGAAGTTTTAATTTGTTTCAAACTTATTTTTGAGTTATATATGATAGATGAAGATGAGGGGAAGCCTTAGAAAAAATTTAAAAAACTTAGGGAATGAATTGGTAGTCTAGGTTCTATATTTTGGCCTAAAGAAGCAATACCTAGTTAGGCTCCTTATTTTAATTGTGTGATGACTCCAAGATGCTTAAAAGGAGTCAAGAATCATAAGTGAAGGAAAGAATGGAGCCTAGAACTCAAATGATGGATGTTGCTCCGTTAGGTGCCTTTAGGAACCATAAATGAACCATAAGACAAAGTTAGTGTTTTAAGTAAATAGGTAACTTTAAGAATGGTTCCAAGAGCATAATTGGTTCCTATTTTGTGTATTTAGGCCAAAGGAAACAAGCCTCCCATCATTGTGAGTGTGTGGCTGAGGAAGGGAGTGCATTTCCAAGAGAAAAAGTGTGCTTGTGTGGCAAAAGTAGCTCAATCCTCTTTCCCTTATGCATGAATGAATGTTTGTCTTATCTTTGAATGTGTGTATGTGTGTTTTAAGCCATGAAAAGTGTTCTAGCATGTGCATATGTGCCATGGTAACATGATGTGATATTATGTTTTCAAATGATATTTTATATGTTTGCTTGGGTTTGCTTGAGTGTGGTGAAGCCAAGAACACTCTAGCTATGGTGAAGATGAGCCAAGAACCCTTAAGAATGGTTAAGACAAAGTTCAAAGTCTCCTAAAAGTAAGGCTTAGTTCAAGGCCTTTAAGAAAAAGGGTAAAGCAAGTCTAATAACCTTGAAGAGAATGGATGAGGCTAATCCACTTATTTGGCAAACCTATATATGCTTTGTATGACTTGTTCAAATGCCAAAAATACTTCTTGAATGATCACACTTTCCATTATGCTCATGCATGCATTTTTAAGACTTGAATTGCAATCTTTATGTATGATTGAAAGGGAGATAAGCTATTGGGATTCTTTGAATCTCATTCCCTCCTCTCCAATGTCTTTATATGCTAGGTGAACCAAATGAGCAAGGTAATGGAAGCTACCTAGTTAGGAGATAAAAGATTGACAATAAAGTGTTTAGTTTTGCGTCCTTTGTAGTTTTATGAATGGCATATGATGTAATACTATGATATAAATCTTGTATAATCATTTGAACACATGTAAATATTCATATATTTGATGTATGTAAGGAACTTGATGCCAAATGAATGATATTGTAGTTTTTAGACATTGGATGGCAATGTAAAGTGTATGCATTCTTGTGTATGGCTTAGGGTGAGAGAGTGAGTTTTTGATTTCTAGGTTTATGTACCTTTGAGACATATTTAGTGGGCCATTTTGGTGTTTTTCCTCGTGCTCAAGTGGCCATAGTTGCCTTAAAAACCAAAATGGACCATTTGGACCTTTTATGAGACATAAAAGTGACCATTTTGCAACCCAATATCAAATTCTAATCAAATAAATGAAATTTCCTATGAAATTTGGCATGCATATAGGTCTCATCTAGAGATTTTTGGGAAACCAAAGATCATATTATTTGGAGCTTTGTGGAATTAATTATGATTTTTCAGAGTTGATTTTTTTTCTGCTGAACTGATGTAGACACTATTCATTTGGTTAGTTGCTTGGACTATGTCATTCGAGGGTCAAATGGTGTTCAACACTCATGAAATTTTATGGCATAATCTAGACATAATAATCTTTCCATGACCATTGAGATCACCCCAATTGGACCTCTAAGCAGGGAGATATGAATATTTAAAGTTGGGGGATATTACTAATAGTGATAGGCAACCTCTAGTACTATTCCACCAATTTCCCTTGACTAGACACCTTTGTTGTGGCTTGGATTTATTTTTACATAAATTAGACATATATATCTTTCTAGAATGGTAAAGTATGCTTGGTTTCAATTTTTCTAAAATTAGTTCTAATTTTTCAAAGTTTATGTCAGAATTATGGAATTCTACCCGAGGTTGCATCATTGAATTTCATGTGAATTCTTCATTTGCATGAGTTCTAGGCCACTTCTTAAGATGGTTTTGAGTTGTAATTATGTAATTAAATATGAGAATGACATGGATAAGTTTATATGATCTACAGGACATCAAATGAAAAATTTATACCAGACGTAATGCCACTTTAATTGGGTATTTTGAAGAATTTTCTCTTGAATGTAGTGTATTTACCATAAATGAACCTAGATAAGATATGGGATGAGCTATATAAATATAGTGTTACAACTAACTTTCTATGAGAATGCTACATGGATTATAGAGTGTGTCATTAGTAATTCTCATGTAACTAGAGTGAAGGAAGTCCTTTGACATAAAGTCATTATGGTTCCCTAAATGAGGAGTCAAATACTTTGACACCATCTTTTATCACCTTTGATCAGAATGGCCAATAGGATGGTGACTGGATATATCACAAATTATGTGAAGGGATGTGAGTGATGTATATAGAATTCTATCCCTCTTGTATAGGAGGAGTGATATCTGCGAGCCCCTTGATTGGGTAAAACTAGGAAATGCATGACCATACTCAAATGAATCAACATGTGATATTGATCATTTGTTTTGATTGGCTACTGTTATCAAGAAACGTAGGTTGAATGTTGATAAGGATAACACATTTCATGCCTCGAGTTCTGTAACACCATGCATTTCTAGTCTTGCCTCATGTCACCTCTAAGTCTCATACCATGAATTACACTAAAAAGTGGGAAAATAGTATTAAAATATTACATTTCTTTGCGTTGCGTTATACAGAAATTTTTTGCTCAGAGTTCTATGGGCCATATGGACTTATACATTACATTCTCATATTTAATCACATGAATACAACTCATTTACACCATCAAAAGTGGCCTACATCTCAAGAAACTCGAAGAAAAGCTCAAAATATACATACATCTTTTCGGCTAGATTTTTTCACTTTTCTGTCACAACTTTGGAAAATCATAACTAATTCTAGAAAAATTGAAATCATGCATTCTTAGCCATTATAGAAAGCTAAGATGTCTACTTCATATTAAAAATATGTCCAGACCACAAAATCCAACACAGAGGACGTTTGACATTCGAAAAGGTTCAAAGGTCAAGTTACCCACTGGTGTTGTAACAAATTTATGCAATAAACTTCAAAAATATCTAATTAATTCCACAAAAATCCAATCCATGTAAATAATACTAATATGGAAAGATGTGTATGTTATCTAGAGGGAAAAAATAATTCCAAACCATTTCAGGCATGCCCAAGCCTCAAAATCTAATAAAACAGTAACAGAGGTCTGTTGGAATTCCTGATATTGGATAGATTTTTTGAAAATTCATATCTCCCTCTCTAGACCTCCAAATAAGTTGCTTCTAGTTGTCACAAGTCACTATGAATATTTAGTTTCTTTGTATAACATTTTGTGGTAATTAGACATCATTTAGACCCTGTGTGACAGATTTCATTTTCGGACCAGTATGAACAGTGACATGGCCAAAATCAGAAAATTAGCCAATTTTGGAAATTCATCAAATATTCTGTAGACCTCTAAAAATTTTATTCTTTATCTTTCAAAAAGCTCTCAACAATTTCTAATTGCATGCTAAATATCATATCAAGAAGAGCTCATTTGGACAAAAAGTGATATAGGGTTCTAAATTGGTCAATTTTGGCTCCATAAGGGATACCAAAATGTCCAAATGGCTTTCCTTGGGGTTTGGCACCTCTTGGGCAAGTCTAAAAGTATAATTAAGACTTGTGTGAGCTGACCAAACGGTCCCAAACTCCATGCCTCTCATTTTGACTATGCCACATGCAATTATACACATACTTCCATAATGAAAACTTGCCAATACCTAACCAAAATGTGCATATTCATACATACAACTTTAACTCTCATTCATACATCACTTATTAACATAATTGCACATGTTTAAGAGGCCATAGGTCATATACAACTATAGATGACAACATTTTCCACCTTGATGGCCTTAAAGAAGCAAATTTCATATATTTCGATGTCATATTCTCATCTCTCAAGTGGTTGGCTTCCATTTCCTTGCTCTCTTGGTCTACTTAGCATGTTAGGACATTGAAGAGGAGGGGATGAGATTCAAAGAATCTCAATAGCTCATCTCCCATTCAATCATACATAATAGATGCAAATAAGTCTCATAAATGCATGCATGGCATGTGAACATGTGCAATCATTCAAAGAGCATTCTTAAACCTTTGAAAAAGTCATACATAGCATACATAGGCTTGCCAAGCAAGTGGATTGGCCTCACCCATTTACTTGTGGATTTTGGACTTGCCTTACAAATTCTTTAAGAGGTTCTTGGACTCAACCATGCTCTTGGGAGTCAACCTCACTTTTGGGAGACTTTTTACTTTGTCTCAACCAATCTTAAGGGTTCTTGGCCTCACCACACTCAAGCAAACTAAGGCAAACATCATAAATATCATTTGGAAAACATAATGCATCATCATGCTACCATGGAGTAAGAGCTCATGCTAGAACATTTTTTCATGGCTTGAAATACATATACATACATTCAAAGACAAGTAAAGCAAGCAATCACGCATGAGAGAAGGTGGAGAGAGCTATCTTGTACACAATCACACATTTTTCTTCTTGAATCCAAGCCTCCTCTTTTGGCCACACATATACAAAAGTGTAGGGGTGGTTTCTCTTAGCATAAACACAATTTATGGAAGCCAATTAGGTTCATGGAATTAATTCTAAGGCCATACAACTCACTTAGATATTAACTTGCTCTATAAACCTCATTATGGTTCTATAATTGCACCTAATGAAGTAACACCCCTCTAATAAATTCTAAGCTTCATTCTTTCCTTTCAAATATGATTTTTGACTCCTTTTAAGCCTCTTGGAGTCATCACACAATTAAAACCAAGAGCCTAATACATGTTGCTTCTTTAGGTCATAATATGGAACCTAAAGCACCAACTCACTTTCTATGGTTTCTAAATTTTTTCTAAGGCCTCCCCTCATTTTCATTCATCATATATGACTCAAGAATGGGTTTAGAAAAATTTAAAACTTTCCATAGCTATGCCATCTCCCTTCGGCCGAGATAATGTATGGTTTTGCTCTCCATCGACCTTGATTTGTTTTCTCAAGGGAAGAAGAACATGTGGAGACTTCTAGGGATCTTAGAAACTCATTTAAACTCTTATTTAGGACTAGGAATTATTGTACAAAATTAGATTTTACAAGGTGCAATTGAAACCCTAGAAATTGCATCTTGAAATCTAATAGCTTTTTGTTAATTCTCTTTGCATATTCTTAATCTCCACACCTTTTTTCCTTAGAATCACCCTTGGTTCTGTAACACCATAAATTCTAGCTTATTTTATAACATTCATAAGTTTCACATCATTTTTCATGAGAGCACATGAAAAAGGGACCGAAAATAATGAGTTTATTTGCGTTGCGTCATACTTAAAAATTGCAATTGATGTCACGTGGACCATGTGAGCTCATGCTATACGTTCTCATATTTAATTACATCAAAAAAACTCATTTGCATCACAAAATTATGTCCATAACTCATGGAAACTGAAATGGAGCATGGAATATGGAGGTTCATTCTCGACCATATTTGCTCCAATTTCTGACTAAACTTTGAAAAATCATAACTAAATCTAGAAAAATTGAAATCTTGCAATCTTGGTCATTCTGAGAAGTTATGGATGTCTACTTCATACTACAAATATGCCCAGACCATAACATTCATCACAGAGGATGTTTGACATCCAAAATGATCTAGAGGTTAGAATACATTCTGGAACTGATACAAAATTCTGTAGAAAAATTTGAAAATGTCCAATTAATTCTACAAAAATCCAATCCATGCAAATGATACCAATCTAGAAATCTATGGATGTTAGCTAGAGAGAAAAAATATCTCTAGACTAGTTCATTAAGCCCAAGCCTCAAATTTTAATGGAACAGTACTTCAGGTCGGGCAAAATTACGAATACTGGACAAAAAATTCAAAAATTCATATCTTCCTCTCTAGACCTCCAAATGAGGTGCTTCTAGTTGGCACTGGTCACAGTGATTGTCTAGTCTCTCTGTATAAAATTTCATGACAATTGGACATCATTTGAGCCTCAGATGACAGAATTAAAATTCAGACCAAATGAATAGTGTAGTAGACCAAAACCATAAAAATTGCCAAATTTGAAAAATCATCAAATATTCTGTAGATCTCTGAAAATTATGATCTTTATCTTTCTAAAAATCTCTCAATGAGACCTAATTACATGCCAAATCTCATATCAGAACTAACTCATTTAGTTAAAAAGTGACATAGGGTTCCATTATGGTCCATTTTGGCTCCATATAGGGTATCAAAGTTGCCAAATAGATTTCCCTTAGTCTTAACACCTTTTGGACAAGTCTAAAAGTACATTTAAGACTAGTGTGAGCTGCCCAAATGGTCCCAAACCTCATGCATCTCATTTTGGCCTTCTCACCCACACTTGTGCACATTTACATCAAACTTCCAAATTGCATAATTTGGCATTATATACTCAAATTGTATTCTATAGTTCATACATCATATCCATACATTTAAACCTCATATAATATTATATTTACACATGTCTCAAAGGTCATAGATCATTTACAACATCATATACATCATGAAGCATCATTATGGTTCCAAAAAGAGAGAAGCTAGGCATATGGTTGCCAATCTTCCTTCTTCATTGTTGTTAGCTCCCATTACCATATCTACGTGGTCCACCTAGCATGTTAGAGCATTATAGAGGAGGGGATGAGATTCAAAGAATCCTAATAGATCATCTCCCATTCAATTATATATAATATGTGCAAAGCAAGCTTTACAAATGCATGCATGGAAAAATAAAAATCATGGACATTTAAAAAGCAAACTTGGCATGTAAACAAATCATACAAGACATTCAAGAGCTCACCAAGTGTTTGGATTGGCCTCACACTTCTCCTCACGGATTTTGGACTTGCCTCACCCATTCTTTGAGAGCTTTGGACTCAACCATACTCTTAGGAGACCACTTTGCTTTTGGGAGACTCTTTACTTTGGCTCAACTAAGCTCAAGGGTTCTTGGCTCATCCTCACCATGGTGAAGAGTTCTTGGCCTCTCCACACTCAAGTAAACTCAAACAAACATTATGTGTTCATTTGGAAGCATAACATGGCATCAAGAATCATGGAATATAAAGGCATGCTAGCTTACTGTTCATAGCTTGAAAATATACATACACACATTCTAAAACAAGCTAAACACACATCCATGCATGAGAGAAGGTAGAGAGAGCTACCTTGTACACAATTACACACTTTATCCTTTGGATTCAAGCCTCCTCTTTCAGCCACACACCCACAAATTGGTGGAGATGGTTTCTCTTGGCCTAGATACAATTTATGGGAGCCAATTAGGTTCATGAATTATATTCTAAGGCCACATTACTTGGTTAAACACTAGATTATTTTATAACCCCCATTATGGTCCATAAATGCACCTAATGAAGCAACACCCCTCAAACCATTTCTAGGCCTCATTTGTTTTTTTCAAATATGATTCTTGACTCCTTTTAAGCCTCTTGGAGTCATCACACCATTAAAACAAAAGAGCGTAGCATCATGTTGCTTCTTTAAGTCATAATATGGAACCTAAGGCACTTAATCAATTTCTATGAGTTCTAAATTTTTTCCAAGGCCTCCCTTCATTTTCATTCATCAAATATGACTTAAGAAAGTCCTTAAAAAAATTTAAAACTCTCCCTAACTATATAAATTATGCTTGGCTGAGACACAGGGGGTTTTTGGGCTCCTTGGAGATGTCTTTGTTTTCTTGAAGGAAGAAGCTTGTGGGGAGCATCTTAGATGTCTCAAGAACTCATTTAAACTCTTAATTAACCCTAGGAACTATCATACACATCCAGATTTTGGAAGGTGCGCATAAAACCCTAAGTTTTGCATCTTGATTTCTAATGGCTATTTTATGATTTTCTTTGCATATTCTTATTCTCCTCCATCAAATACTGAAGATTCATGCATGGTTGGGCTTGAAAATCATATCCTCCTAGGGTTCTTGGTGTGTGTCAAAGTAGAGAAGAAAGGGGAATCAATATAGCTACCATAGGATGCATTTTTACCTTATTTCCTTGCTTAATTTGGCTTGAATCTTGCTTTCTCCAAGCTCCTCTCTTCAAATCCAAAATTTCCCTTGAATTTCTCATTTGAATCAGATTTATAAACTTCATTTAATCCAAGGAAATAAAGGAGAAGGGAGGAGAGGAGGTGTGGATGAAGAAAGGCAAGGAAAAACACCATGAAAACATACCTTAAACTTGGATTTCTTCCTTCTTCTTCTTCCTCGCTTGGGTGCCTCTCCCTTAGAGTTTTACTTCTGATTTGGGGCTAGAAAATCTGAAGTGAAATGAAAATGAGGGCAAGTGTGAGGCGCCACCTATATATAGCGAGGATAAAAGGACTTTTTCAAAAATTCCAATTTTGCCCTTCATACTTTGCATTTTCGTTTCTTCTTCATTTTAACTTCTTTTTTAGAACCATCTTTTTCATTATAAAATTTAGGTTCCCAATTAAGAAAAATGCCTTTGGAATCACTCAAATCTGAGCTAAAACATTTCCGAACGAATCCGTCAAAGTTTAGGCACACCGACATTGGAAAACATCCACCAGAGGGGATTTAACTGTCCTGGGGCTTCCCATAGTTTTCAGGGCCTCTGAGAACCTTGAAAACTCAAAAATTTGATTTAAAAAGCTCTTCTATGTGAATTCCAAAAATTACCCAAAATTATGAAAATGCCGTTACATTTTGTAGGTTTTCCGTCAAAATTTGTTTCTTCATTTTAGCTCTGTTTTTCCTTCCATCTAAGGCTAGACTTCTCATTTTTAGGAGGCTAGAATGTTGCTCAAATTTTTTGGGACCTTAACTAATTCATTTTAGGGGACTTGCTTTGAAAACGTGTCTGTTTTTGTCGTTTAACAAAAATTGGACATTACAATTCTCCCCCCTTTAAAAAATTTTGTCCTCAAAATTTAGATAACATACCTCATGAGAAGAGTTCTGGATATTTCTTCCTCATATCATCCTCTAGTTCCCAAGTGGCTTCCTCAGGAGATAACCCCTTCCAAACCACTTTTACCAATGGTATCGTCTTATTCCTCAAAAATTTGAGTCTAACGTCAACGATCCGATCTAGTGATACTATGTATGATAGATCATCCTGTAACTTCACATTCTCATATTCTATGACATGTGAGGGGTCAGGCTGGTACTTTTTGAGTTGGGAAACATGGAATACGTTATGGACTTGGCTTAGGTTCGAAAGGAAGGGCTAGTCTGTAAGCCACAGGTCCTACTTTATTAAGAATCTGGAAATGACCTATGTACTTTAGACTGAGCTTTTTACTCTTAATGGATTGACCTATCCCTATGACTGGAGACACTCTAATAAAGACATGGTCTCCAATCTCAAACTCTAACAGCCGCCTACGTTTATCTGCATAACTTTTCTATTTACTCTGGGCTGTCAGAAGTTCTTTCTAATGGTCTTTATCTGTCTAAAGGTCTGATCCACTAACTCTGGGCCTATTAAGCTCCATTCTCCTAGCTCAACCTAACATATTAGGGACCTACACTTCCTCCCATATAATGCCTCATACAGTGCCATATGTATACTTACGTGATAACTGTTATTATAGGCAAACTCCACTAAAGGCAAGTATGTATCCCAGTTCCTTTGCATTTCTAGCACATACGCCCTCAACATGTCTTCTAGGGTTTTGATGGTTCTCTCCATCTATCCATCCATTTGAAGGTGATAGGCTGTGCTAAATCTGAGTCTGTTGCCTAGAGCATCCTATAATGATCTCCAGAAATTCGATGTGAATCTGAGATCTCTATCTGAAACTATGCTCCTAGGCATACCATGTAGTCTAACTATCTCCCATATGTATAGCTGAGCTAATTTGTCTAAGGTATAAGTGGCTTTCATAAGAAAGAAGTATGCTGACTTTATTAACCTATCCACTATTACCCATATTATATCATACCCCGATGATGTCTTGGGTAATCCTATGACAAAATCTATAGCTATGCTATCCCATTTCCACTCTAGGATATCTAGGGGCTGAAGTAACCCAGCTGGCTTCTAGTGTTTTATTTTCACTTTCTGATATACTAGACATCAGGAGACATACTCTGCTATATCTGTTTTTTTTCCAAGCCACCAGAACATTTTCTTCAAATCTTGGTATATTTTATTATTGCCTGGATGAATGGTATACTTACTTTTATGTGCCTCATCTAATATCTTTTCTTTAATTTTTGTGTTTCTAGGCACAAACAGCCTATCCCTATACCTCAATATGTCATCCTCAGATAGATTGAACTCCTGAATACTACCTTGGGCCATCTGGGCTCCAATTTTATTCATATGATCATCTGTCTGCTGGGCCTCTCTTATCTGATCCCTCAGATCATTTACTATTCGGGTCTCACTCATTAATAGCTTCCCTAAATACGCCTCGTAGGGAGAGACTCATGTCTCTGAATCTCTCAAACAATTCCTGCTCTCAGATTATCATACAGGCCATGTGTATGAATTTTCTACTTAGGGCGTCAGCTACCACATTAGCCTTACTGAAATGGTATTTCAGTGTGAAATCATAATCTTTCAGAAATTCTAACCATCTCTGTTGCCTCATATTTAGTTCTTTCTGTTCAAATAAATATTTGAGGCTCTTATGGTCACTGTAAATTTCTATTGCTGCCCCATATAAGTAGTGTCTCTATATTTTCAAAGCAAATACCACCGTAACTAACTCTAAGTCATGTATGGGGTAGTTTTCCTCATGAGGTTTCAACTGTCTAGAAGCATAAGCTACCACTCGGCCTTTCTGCACAAGCACACATCCTAAGCCTTTCTTAGAGGCATCACTGTATACTACAAAAGTTTCTTTAGAGTCAGGGAGTACTATAATTGAGGCCGTGGTCAACTTGTGCTTTAGCTCTTAAAAACTACTCTCGCATTTTTTATTCCACACAAGCAGTACATTCTTTCTAGTAAGCCAGGTCAGTGGCATCGCTATCTGAGAAAAACCCTAAATGAACCTCCTATAATAACCTGCTAAACCTAGGAAGCTTCTGATCTCTGTCATTGTCCTAGGTCTCTCCTATTGTAATACTGCCTCTACCTTATGGGGATCTACTGCGACCCCTGCCTAGGAGATCACATAACCTAGAAATTGAACCTCAGTGACCCAGAACTCACATTTACTAAGTTTAGCATACAACTGTTTCTTTCTCAGGGTCTCTAAGGCTAATCTCAGGTGCTGCTCATGTTCCACTCTACTTTTTGAGTAGATGAGGATGTCATCTATGAAGACAACTACAAATCTGTCTAAGTATGGCCTGAAGACTCTATTCATATAATCTATAAACACTGCGGGTGCATTCGTTAACTCAAAGGGCATAACTAAGAATTCATAGTGCCCATATTTAGTTTTAAATGCTGTCTTAGGGATATCCTCAGCCTTTATTTTGAGCTGATGGTATCTCGACCTGAGGCCTATCTTGGAAAACACTGACGCTCCTATTAACTAATTTAGGAAGTCATCTATGTGAGGGAGAGGGTACTTATTCTTAATGGTTATTTTATTGAGTTCTTAGTAGTCTATACATAGCCTAAGGCTCCTGTCTTTCTTCTTCATGAATAGGACTGGAGCTCCCTATGGCAAAACACTAGGTCTAATAAAATCCTTTTTTAATAACTCTTCTATTTGTTTCTTAAGCTCTGCTAGCTCGATGGGAGCCATCCTATACGGGGCCTTAGACACTGGACTTGCCCCAGGTACAATGTCTATAGGAAACTCAACCTCTCTCTCTCTAGGGGTAGTCCGCTAATCTCTTTGGGGAATACCTCTGGGAACTTCCTCACTATGAGAATCTCATCTATACCCTCTTCTACCTCAGCTTGAACTGAAAAGAAAACCAAATACCCCTGACAACCATGCCCTAGAGGTCTTTTAGCCTAGGAGGTGGTGATAATAGATAACTCAGCCCTAGTACTAGGCACAGTTCCATACTCGGGTAAAGTAATGCACCTGTGGCTACAATCTAGTGTAGCATTATTTGTAGACATCCAGTTCATGCCAATGATCACATAAATATCAATAAGGGGCATACAAATCAAATCATGGGTGGTTAGGTAATGATTAAACTGGATCACACAATTCAAATAAGCATGGGAGGTAATGGCTTGGTTTCTTGTGGGGGTGGATACATGCAACTCATATGGCAATGTATGCATACTCAAACCCAACCCCTAGCATAGTCATATGATATAAAAGAGTGGCTAGCACCCGAATCAAATAATGCAGTCACAGAAAAATCATTTATTCTAATAGTACCTTAAATCAGACTCGGGGACCGGCTAGCCTCCTACTGTGATAGGGCAAAGACTCTACCCTGGGTCTATGGTTTGGGAGGAGGAACCATCTCCCTCGACTGTGTGATCTGCAATGTAGCCTGTGGAGGAGCCTAGGTACAATCCTTGGCCATATGCCCTGGCCTGCCACATCTAAAACATACATTCTACCTCGCCTAGCACGGTCTGGAACCATGGTTCCTGCCATACTGGGGACATATGGTAGGTGCAGCATTGCCTTTACTGGACTAAGTCCTTCATCTCTTCCCTTTCTGGCTCCACTGACTCTTTCCACCTCTACGGCTAGTCACTGCAGCCTAGGAACCCTCTCTAGGTCTCTTGGGCTCAGGGAGGGGAAGGGGTGGTCTAGCGCTGGAGGTAGGCTGCATCATCTTGAGATTTATTTCTGTAACTCTACATACTTCTACAAGGGTGTTGAAGTACCTAATTCTCTATGGCACTACCCTATCTCTGATCTCAAGGAGCAACCCCTTCTCTAATCTATCTGCCCTCCATCTCTCATCATCACGTCTCTATAAGTAGGAGGAATATTTGGAGAGCTCAACAAATTTTGCTACATATTGTCCACAGACATCCCCGGAGTCTACTTAAATAGAATGAATTCTGATTTCTTCTCGTCTCTGATAGAATCAAGGAAGTACTTCTCATGGAACACCTCGAGGAATGCCTCTCATGTAATCGGGGCATTCCTTGCTCTCAAGATAGGCTTAGTGCCCTTGCACCAATAATTGGCTTCTCCCTGTAACTGAAACAGAGCCATCTTGGCTTTCTGCTCAAACGTGCACTCCATCACCTTGAAGATTTTCTCTAATTCCATGATCCAGGCCTCAGCTTTATCTGAATTCATTTCACCATCAAAGGTGGGATGCCCGAACTTTCTGAATTGAGTGATAACTTTTCTAGTCGAGGGTTGCTACTGTGCAGGAGGCATCTAAGTTAGTGGAATTAGGCCAACAGCTTGTATGTGTGGCTGTGGGTCTGAATGAGTCACCCCTGAATGCTTGAGATGATCTGAGTGTAGAGGTGGCTAAGGAGGAGTAGGTGTAGGGCCTTGGCTGTCTCTCTCAACAAGTCGTTCCTGTAACTGCATAATAATGTCCTGTTGCTGATCCAGGCAAGCCATGATAGACTGTAGGGCTCTAGCAACTGGATCATTAAGTCTGGCTTCATCAGCACGAGCCGCTCTAGAGGGCTGACCTCTCCTAGTGTTCACCATTATGTTGAAACATCATAACAAATTATAACATAGCTAGGGAACACTTCCACCATCAAACACACTGAATTCATTCGAAAACAAGCTCATATGTATATAGGAAACTCATAAACACAAGCCATAACCCACAATGAGAGCCTAAACCTTTACTCTGATACCAATAAATGTAACACCATAAATTCTAGCTCATTTCATAACATCCATAAGCTTCACATCATCATTTCCATGAGAGCACATGAAAAAGGGATCGAAAATAATGGATTTATTTGCGTTGCGTCATACTTAAAAATTGCAATTGGTGTCACATGGACTGTGTGAGCTCATGCTATACATTCTCATATTTGATTACATCAAAACAACTCATTTGCATCACAAAATTATGCCCACAACTCATGGAAACCAAAATGGATCATGGAATATGGAGGTTCATTCTCGGCCAGATTTGCTCCAGTTTCTGACCAAATTTTGGAAAATCATAACTAAATCTAGAAAAATTGAAATCATGTAATCTTAGTCATTGTAGGAAGATATGGATGTCTAATTCATATGAAAAATACTCCCAGACTATAACATGCATCAAAGAGGACGTTGGATAACCAAAATAGTCCATAGGTCAGAATGCATTTTGAAACTGATACAGAATTCTGCAGAAAAATTTGAAAATGTCCAATTAATTCCAAAAAAATTCAATCCATGCAAATGATACCAATATGGAAAGCTGTGGATGTTATCTAGAGAGAAAAAATATCTCCAGACTAGTTCATCAAGCCCAAACCTCAAAATTTAATGGAACAGTACTTCAGGTCAGGTAAAATTATTGATACTAGATAGAAATTTTAAAAATTCATATCTCCCTCTCTAGACCTCCAAATGAGGTGGTTCCAATGGCATGAGCCGCTGTGATTGTGTAGTTTCTCTGTATACAATTTCATAGCAATTGGACATCATTTGAGCCTCGGATGATAGAATTCAAATTCAGACCAAATGAATGATGTAGCAGACCAAAACCATAAAAATTGCCAAATTTGAAAAATCATCAAATATTCTGTAAATCTACGAAAATTATGATCTTTATCTTTCCAAAAATCTCTCAATGAGACCTAATTGCATGCCAAATCTTGAATCAAAATTAACTCATTTGGCTAAAAAGTGACATAGGGTTCCATTATGGTCAATCTTGGCTCCACATAGGGTACCAAAGTTGCCAAATGGATTTCCCTTAGTGTTGGCACCTTTTGGACAAGTCTAAAAGTACATTTAAGACTTGCGTGAGTTGCCCAAATGGTCTCAAACCTCATGCATCTCATTTTGGCCTTCTCACCCACACTTATGCACATTTACATCAAACTTTCAAATTGCATAATTTGGCATTACATACTCAAGTTGTATTCTATAGTTCATACATCATATCCATACATTTAAACCTCACATAATATTATATTTACACATGTCTCAAGAGTCATAGATCATTTACTACATCATATACATCATGAAGCATCATTATGGTTCCAAAAAGAGAGAAGTTAGGCATATGGTTATCAATCTTCCTTCTTCATTGTTGTTGGCTCCCATTACCATACCTACTCGGTCCACCTAGCATGTTAGAGCATTGGAGACGAGGGGATGAGATTCAAAGAATCCTAATAACTCATCTCACATTCAATCATATATAATATGTGCAAAACAAGCCTTACAAATGCATGCATGAAAAAATGAAAATCATGGACATTTAAAAAGCAAACTTGGCATGTAAACAAATCATACAAGACATTCAAGAGCTCACCAAGTGTTTGGATTGACCTCACACTTCTCTTCATAGATTTTGGACTTGCCTCACCCATTCTTTAAGAGCTTTAGACTCAACCATACTCTTGGGAGCCCACTTTGCTTTTAGGAGACTCTTAGCCTCTCCACACTCAAGTAAACTCAAACAAACATCATGTGTTCATTTGGAAGCATAACATGGCATCAAGAATCATGGCACATAAAGGCATGCTAGCTTACTTTTCATAGCTTGAAAATATACATACACACATTCTAAAACAAGCTAAACACACATCCATGCATGAGAGAAGGTAGAGAGAGCTACCTTGTACACAATTACACACTTTATCCTTTGGATTCAAGCCTCCTCCTTCGGCCACACACCCACAAATTGGTGGAAATGGTTTCTCTTGTCCTAGATACAATTTATGGGAGCCAATTAGGTTCATGAATTATATTCTAAGGCCACATTACTTGGTTAAACACTAGATTGCTCTATAACCCCCATTATGGTCCATAAATGCACCTAATGAAGCAAACCCCTCAAACCATTTCTAGGCCTCATTTGTTCTTTTCAAATATGATTCTTGACTCCTTTTAAGCCTCTTGGAGTCATCACACCATTAAAATAAAAGAGCGTAGCATCATGTTGCTTCTTTAAGTCATAATATGGAACCTAAGGCACCAAATCAATTTCTATGAGTTCTAAATTTTTTCCAAGGCCTCCTTTCATTTTCATACATCAAATATGACTCAAGAAAGGCCTTAAAAAAATTTAAAACTCTCCCTAACTATATAAATTATGCTTGGCTGAGAGACAGGGGGTTTTTGGGCTCCTTGGAGATGTCTTTGTTTTCTTGAAGGAAGAAGCTTGTGGGGAGCATCTTAGGTGTCTCAAGAACTCATTTAAACTCTTAATTAACCCTAGGAACTATCATACACATCCAGATTTTGGAAGGTGCGCATAAAACCCTAAGTTTTGCATCTTGATTTCTAATGGCTATTTCATGATTTTCTTTGCATATTCTTATTCTCCTCCATCAAATACTGAAGATTCATGCATGGTTGGGCTTGAAAATCATATCCTCCTAGGGTTCTTGGTGTGTGTCAAAGTAGAGAAGAAAGGGGAATCAATATAGCTACCATAGGATGCATTTTTACCTTGTTTCCTTGCTTAATTTGGCTTGAATCTTGCTTTCTCCAAGCTCCTCTCTTCAAATCCGAAATTTCCCTTGAATTTCTCATTTGAATCAGATTTATAAACTTCATTTAATCCAAGGAAACAAAGGAGAAGGGAGGAGAGGAGGTGTGGATGAAGAAAGGCAAGGAAAAACACCATGAAAATATACCTTAAACTTGGATTTCTTCCTTCTTCTTCTTCCTCGCTTAGGTGCCTCTCCCTTAGAGTTTTGCTTCTGATTTGGGGCTAGAAAATCTGAAGTGAAATGAAAATGAGGGCAAGTGTGAGGCGCCAACTATATATAGCGAGGATAAAAGGACTTTTTCAAAAATTCCAATTTTGCCCTTCACACTTTGCATTTTCGTTTCTTCTTCATTTTAACTCCTTTTTTAGAACCATCTTTTCCATTATAAAATTTAGGTTCCCAATTAAGAAAAATGCCTTTGGAATCACTCAAATTAGAGCTAAAACATTTTCGAACGAATCCGTCAAAGTTTAGGCACACCAACATTGGAAAATGTCCACTAGAGGGGATTTAACTGTCCTGGGGCTTCCCATGATTTTCAGGGCCTCTGAATTCAAAAAATTGCCTAAAATTACAAAAATGCCATTACATTTCGTAAGTTTTCTGTCAAAATTTATTTCTTCATTATAGCTTCATTTTTCCTTCCGTCTGAGACTAGAATTCTCATTTTTATGAGGCTAGAATGTTGCTCAAATTTTTTGAGACTTTAACTAATTCATTTTAGGGGACTTGCTTTGAAAACATGTCTATTTTCATCGTTTAACAAAAACTGGACATTACAGGTTCTGCCTTAAAATCAAATCCTCTTAGGTCTTCTCAAGTGGAGCGAAATGGTGGAGAAGGAAACCAAAGGTAGTAACCATGGGAGGAGAAATTACTTTATTTTCTTACTTTTTCTCACTTGAATCTAGCTTTTTCCAAGCTCCTCTCTTCAAATCTGAATTTTTCCCTAAGTTTCTCTCTTAAAACAGATTTGTAAACTTCATTTTAATGAAAGGAAACAAAGGAGAATGAAGGAGAAGAGGTTTGGAAGAGAAAGAGCATAAAAAACTACTAAATTTTCATACTTTAAGCCTTTGATTTCTCTTCCTTTTCTTCCTCCTCTTGTGCGCCACTCTCCCTAGGGTTTTCCTCTAGTTTTGGGTAGAACTTGGTCATGCAACATGAAGGGAGAAGAAGGGCGCATTATATATATAGGTGGGAGAAGTTACACTTTTCAAAAATTTCCATTTTGCCCTTCATTCTTGGCATTTTTGTTTCTCTTTCGTTTTAGCTCCTTTTTTAGAACCATCCTGTCCATTATAAAATTTAGGTTCCTAATTTAGTAAAATGCTTTTGGAATCACTCAAATCGGAGCTAAAACCTTCCCAAAGGAATTTGTCAAAGTTTAGGTGCACTGACGTTGAAAAACGTCCACCGGAGGGGCTTTAGCTGTCTCGAGACTTTCTATGGTTTTTAGGGCCTCTGAGAACCCTGAAAAATTCAAAACTTCCATTTAAAAAGCCCTCCTGTGTGAGTTCTAAAATTTGCTCAAAATTATGAAAATACCATTATATTTCATAAGTTTTCCAATAAGAAATTGTTTCTTCATTCTAACTCTGCTTTTCTTTCCATCTGAGCCTGGGATTCTCATTTTTAGGAGTCTAGAATGCTTCCCAAATTTTTTGGAACCTTAACTACATCATTTTGGGGGAGTTCCTTTTATATCTGGTGAATTTTATTCGTTGACAGAGAAACCGTATGTTACGTTTCTCACGTTTTCTCTCATTTTCAGAGAATCGGATGTTACAAGTTCAGTTTAGATATCAATACAAAAGGAATTAAATTGAATGGTATTGGTCACAAATTAGGTATATCAAATCACAAACATGCTTATTACTTAGGTGACAGTGATATATTGCTAAACACCATTCACTATTTGCGATTCTAAAATAAGATTATTTTTTGGGTTACTTCTAACGTAATAAGAACTTAGGAGGTCACACACAAAGAGTAAGGATGAAATTGAAATATTATAATATTATTGGGGTTTTAGTTAGATTAGAAATCCCAATAATAAGGCTCAATATAATATGATTAGATTAGATTATAGAATAATACATTATTTAATATTAAGTTAATATTAAATAATAATAATATAATGTAAGGTTATTTAATATTAAAGTAATATTATATTATATTGGGTCTATCTCTCCTTGCTCCCTATTGGGCTTGGGTTAGCATTCTAAGAGTTTAAGTTGAATTAGAAATTATAGTTTCAATAGGATTAGAAAAGTGTTGAATCCCAAGTCTATAAATATAAGACCAAAAAGGGTGGCACATAAGACATAAAAGAGTATCTTTGAAATTCCAATTCACTTTAAACTTTGAAAGATCTTAACTCTAGATATTGAGAGGCGCCTTCTAGCAGAAATGTAGAGTGAGAGAAGGTTTCACACACTCTATGTGTTGGAGATTGTGCCCTAAGCCAATCATTATATTGTAAATATTGTACTTTATTAAGAAATAAGAGTTTTCTTTTATTACATTATTATATTTTTGGCATGTTCTATATAATAATATCCTTGGATAAATCATATTGATTATCCTAAATATCCCTAATCGATCATCATTGTGGGAACGATAATAAACTAAAACTAGTATGATTTTGATTGATGATTATGTGTTAATCATGTATATAGATACAAATCAAAATCATAGGCACTCATTAGGGAACAAGATGCTGGATCGACCTGTTATGAGATAACTATATGGATTAAATCATAAGCAAATCTCATATATAACTGTGTTACTAAGCCCTTAGACATGAGATCACTATAGTTTCCAACATGAAAAGATACTATTTGTTAGCATAGTCAAAAGTCATCTTTAACTAGGTAATCATAAAGGCTATGATCGGGTATAGTGAAATTCATGTAGAAGAAAATGAGTGGTCAAAATAAGATTTGTCCCTCTGATTAATAAAGAGATATCTTTGGGCTCCTTGATGAGTGAGACTGAAAAATGTATGACTGTACACAAATGGAAGAGTTTCCATTTGTACTGTCAGTTTACACGTAGATCAAGAAAAGGACAATAAAGTAAGATGAGGATGACGTTTCCATGCCTCATATTTGATCTCAATATCATGTGACAAACGGGATGTGATAGGATTATATGACAAGTTGCATCGGATCACCGATCCCTATATGATTTGGGTAGTCACAATATCATGCTAGAGGCCACTTGTGACTTGTGGGTCAAATAGTGTCATTACCTCATTGCCAACATCATATGGGCCTACAAAGTCGCACACAAGAATGAGTCAACTCGAATTAGAATGTCCAAATTCATTAAATCTAAAATTGCATCTAGATTCAATGAATGTCACGTTCAATCTAGGGTGAAAGAATTTTTATAAATAAATATATATATAGTTTATAAAATTCAAAATATATATGTATATATATATTTATATTTCAAAATATATATATCCTTTAATTAATTTAAATCAATTAGTTTTAGATTCAAATCTATATGATAGATTTAAATTTAAACTAATATGATAATTTAAATTTAATTTATGAGATAAATTAAATTTGAATTTAGTTCTAGATTTAGACTAAATAATTGGTTAAATTTAATCTATTAGATAGACTCAAATTTAAAATAATATATTTAATTATGATTTGATTTGATTTAAAATAATGTATTTTAAATCCATC
The DNA here is from genome assembly GCA_026724425.1 of Erythrophleum ivorense. NCBI lineage: Eukaryota > Viridiplantae > Streptophyta > Magnoliopsida > Fabales > Fabaceae > Erythrophleum > Erythrophleum ivorense. Next base: position 95,227 of record JAIUCV010001393.1, read on the forward strand.
AAATATATTTGAAACCCTAATGAGATATCTCCATAATAATAAAGAACAAAAAGTGGAGGTTTGGGTTTCCTAGAATAACAAAAAAACTCTAGAGAGAGAAGCATACGGACAGTGTATGGCTGCCTAGAGAGAAAGTGAGAAAGAGGAGAGCATCTTCTCTACCAAGAACGTGTACAGACATTGATCAGAGGCGCTAGCAAGCTATTCGAGTTGAGCAATTGTTGGTGTGGATACCAGTAGAGGGAGCAGATCTGAAGATCAATTCTTAAAATCTAATAGAAAAAGGTAAATATTTCTAGATCTACTTAATTTAAACAACATTGATGGATCCATGGGAAGGGATTTGGGATTTTAAATTTTCGCTATGTGTCTTAGAATTCCCAACACTATATAGATACCGTAGAGGCGCAAGTCACTAGATCTACACGTGTGATTCGGTTGTAGCTCAAAATAAAAGGTAACTTTCTTATCTTATTTTGATTTATGTTCCTACACATATTCCTGGGAATAGATTTTAGTAATCCAAATTTTAAATTTTACTATGCCTAAGATCACTACAAAACACCCACATATAAAAATACATGTAATCCACATAGAATGCCATTTGCTAAATTATGTTATAACTCTTAATACATGTATCCATGGATTACAAAATCATAATCTAACACTTTTACATGTATTGCTATTTGTAATATCTAGTTCTCCGAAAACAAGAGAAAACATGAGAACGTAACGTACGGTTTCTCCACAAATGAACGAAATTCATCGGATATAAAAGCAAGTCCCCCGAAATGACTTAGTTAAGGTACCCAAAAATTTGGGAAGCATTCTAGACTCTTAAAAATGAGAATCTCAAGCTTAGACGGAAAGAAAAATAAAGCTAGAATGAAGAAACAAAATGTAACGAAATGTTAACAAAACATAGGGGCATTTTCGTCATTTTGAACAAATTTTGGAATTCTCATAGGAGGGCTTTTTAAATGAAAGTTTTGAGTTTTCTAGGGTTCTCAGAGGCCCTAAAAACCATAGGAAGCCCCGAGACAACTAAAACCCCTCTGGTGGACGTTTTCCAACATTAGTTGACCTAAACTTTGACTGATTCGTTCAAAAAGGTTTTAATTCCAATTTGAGATTCCAAAGGCATTTTATGAATTAGAGGACCTAAATTTTATGATGGAAAAAATGGTTCTTAAAAAGGAGTTAAAATGAACCTAAATGGAGCAAATATGCGCATAAGGGTAAAATAGTCATTTTGAAAAATTATAAAAGAGGCTTCTTAAGTAAGATTACATCTCATCACCTTCTTCAAACTTCCATTTGTAGAAAAATGGGCAAAAATGGCATGACATTAAGAAGGGGGAGAGAGAAGTTTAAGTTTCTATTTAGGTAAGTAAACGGCCCCGTTTCATCTAGTGCCAGTTAAGAAAGTTGTTCCTTCCTCTCTCTAAGAGCTCTCTAATGGTGATTTTCTTTTCTTGAAAACTTGAAGATTCAGGTCTAACCCAAGCCAAAAAGGAACTCTTTTCAAGAAATCAATAGGTAAAAAATAATCTACGCGAAGAGAGCTATATTTTAAAGTAAGACTTCACTTAAAATACTTACAAAATCTTGTATTTCCAAGCCATTTAAGCTTAGATCTATAGAGAGAGAAAGTAAGGAAGAGAGTTTTTCTTTATGTGTTCTTGATGGAACCAAAAGTTATGGAGTGTGAGGATTAAGAATATACAACTAGAATTGAAAAGGGAGCTTTAGAATGCAAGTTATGGAATTTAGGGATTTGGTTGCACCTAGGCTAAGATGAAGCTTCCTAGTAGTAATTTAAGTTGTCTAAGAATATATATGAGTTTCTAAGACACCAAGAGAGTCTCTCACATGCTTCTCCTATCAAAGAAATTAAAACAACTCCATTGGTGCCATATGAAAGTATAGCTTTGGCCAAGGAGAGTTCATGCATCTAAGGAGTGTTTTAATTTCTTCCAAGCTTAGTTTTGTATCATGTGTGATGGGAGAATGTGAGACGAAGCCTTGAAAAAATATTAGAAGCCATAGAAAGTAAGATGGCCTTATGTGTTCCATATTATGGCTTAAAGAAGCAACACCTAGCTAGGCTCCTTGAATGGAGTATGTGATGACTCCAAGAGGTTGAAATGGAGTCAAGAATTATAAATGAATAGATAGAATGGAGCCAAGATGATGTTTTCTTAAGGTTGCTTCATTAAGTACATTATAGAATCATAAAAGAGCCTTATGAATCACCTAACTTTTCTAGTGATTGTGTGGCCTTAAAATATAATTCAAGATTATAATTAGCTTCCATATGATGTGTCTAGGCCAAGAGAAGTGATCTCCACCTTCTTGGGTGTGTGAGGTCAAGGGAAAGGATTCAAGACTCAAGGAAAAAGTGTGTAAATGCAAGCAAGGTAGCTCTCTCCTGCTTTTCTCATGCATGGATGTATGCTTACATTGTCTTTGAATGTGTGTATATATATTTTGAGTTATGAAAAGTATTTTAACATGAGCTTTTATTCCATGGTACCATGATGATGTTTTATGCATTCAGATAATGTTTTATATTCTTGCCTTAGTTTGCTTGAGTGTGAAGAAGTTAAGAACCCTCTAGCCATGATGAGGATGAGCCAAAAATCCTTAAAGTTAGTTGAGACAAAGTAAAGAGTCTCCTAAAAATGAGGTTGACTCCTAAAAGTAAGGTTGAGTTAAAAATCTCTTAAAGAAATGGGTGAGGCAAGTCCAAGATCCACGAGTAAATTTGTGAGGCTAATCCACTCACTTGGCAAGCCTATGCATGCTATGTATGACTTGTTCAAATGCCAAGAATGTTTCTTGAATGCTCACATATGTTAACATGTCCATGCATGCATTTTCAAGACTTGTATTGCATACTTTATGTGTGATTGAATAGGAGATGAGCTATTAGGATTCTTTGAATCTCATCCCCACCTCTCCAATGTTCTAACATGCTAGGTAAATCAAGAGAACAAGGTAATGGGAGCCAACACCTTGAAAGATAAGAAATTTACAACAAAGTGCATGAATCTTGCTTCTTTAAGGCCATATGAGTAGCAAGTGTTGTAAATTATTATAGTATATGTCCTATGACATTATGAACATGTATAATTATACTAATGTATTATGTTCAAATGAGATTGAATGTTGTATGAATGGTATGGTATAATTTGAGTATGGAATGACTAAACTAGCTTTATGGAAATGTATGCAATAATGGAAGTGGAGAAGCCAAATTGAGATGCATGAGGTTTGGGACTACTTGGGCAGTTCATACAAGTCATATTCATGGTTTTAAACTTACCCAAGAAGTGCTAAACACAAGAAAGACCATTTGGGCACACTTGGTATCTAATATGGAGCAAAATTGACTATATTGGAAACCTATATCACTTTTTGTCCAACTGAGCTCTTCTTGATCTAAGATTTGGCATGCAATTAGAGTTTATTGAGAGCTTTTTCAAAAGCTAAAGTAGGGAATTTTTGGAGGTCTATGAAATATTTGATGAATTTTCAAAGTTAAAAATTTTTCTAAAATTGGTCAGGGTATTGTTCATACTGATCTGAAAATGAATTCTACCACTCAGGGGGCAAATGGTGTCCATTTGCCACAAAATTTCATATGGAAAAACTAAAATTTCCCAATGACTTGTGTCAATTGGAAGCACCTCATTTGGAGGTCTAGAGAAGGAGATATAAAGTTTTAAAGATTCTACCCAGTATCAGGCATCCCAATGGACTTCAGGTATTGTTTGATTGAGTTTCGAGATCTAGGCATGCCTGAACTGGTCTAGAGTTATTTTTTTCCTCTAGATAACATCCACAGCTTTCTAGATTAGTATAATTTACATGGATTGGATTTTTTTACAATTAATTGTATATTTTTGAAAATTGCTACAGAAACTTATGACAATACCAATGGACGCCCCGACCTCTTGACTTTTTCGAATGTCAAACACCTTCTGTGCTATTTTTCATAGTCTGGACATATTTTTACCATAAATGAGACATGTAGCTTTCTAAAATGGCCAAGAATTCATAATTTTTATTTTTCTAGAATTAGTTATGATTTTCTAAAATTTGTAACAGAAGTGAGGAAATTTTGGCTGAAAATGCATATATGTGTTTTATGCTTTCCTTTGGTTTCCACGAGTTGTAGGCCAATTTTAATGATAAAAATGAGTTGTATCCATGTAATTAAATATGAGAATGTGATACATGAGCTCACATGGTCCATGGGATACCAAACAAAAATTTTATACGTAATGCAACGCTAAATAATGCATTATTTTAATGCTATTATTTTGCCTCTTATGTGAGCTGTATGATGTGAGGCATAGATATAGCATGAAATGAGATAGAAATTTATGATGTTAGACTATTACTTTAGTATCAAAAATATGGATTTATATGTTGATGTACATAACACCAAATTCTAAGCTTTTTAGGTGTAGAATTTGATCTTTCTAAGCCCTCATATCTTCATTTTCCTTTCTTGGAGATTCACTTGGCCATGGTCAATGGAGATAAGAAAATATGAAATTCAAAGAATCCTAGTAGGTAAACCAATATTTAAATGCACATGTGGTTCAATCAAGCACATGAAAGCAAGCATGTATGTTATGTAATCATAGCCAAATCATACACAAGAAAGCAAATCCATGCGTTCAAGAGATTTTTGGCCTAAGGTAGAGTAATTCCACCTTAGCCCCACCCATTAAAGAGTCACCCCACTCATAAATGCAAATAGGCATCATGCAATTGCATATTGTATTCGACAATGAATAAGCAAATCCATTGCAAATAATACACACAAGCAATAAAAGTACTCAAACAAACCAATCATACATATAAAAATGGAGGACAAGCTACCTTAACAAACAAATTTAATCAATTTCCTTGCTCTCCTTCTCTTGATCCCATGGCCTTACACACATAAACACTTTGGTGTGGTCCCACTTGCTTAGCCTAGACACATCAATTAAAGCATGAAATATTCAATTAAGACATTTTCAATCTCATTTTAGCAATACATGTGCAAACTATATTTTAAAGTATGGATTTAGTTACTTTAAGTGTTCTAAAATAATCCATTCCATTTTTCATGTTTCATGTAGCAATTTCATCATTTATCTATCTTAATTTACTCACTTTTTTTACTAAAACAAAACCAAAAACCTAGTTATAACACCTATTCCATTTTTAGGGTAATTAGGGTTTTTCATGGTACCAAAATTTGCACATAATCAAAACATATTATTTGCTTCAAACTAATGATTCATCTAGCCTTTATATTACTCATTTAGGCCTCTTAAACCATGTAACCAAATTAAAGACTTCCCTAGGTACCAAATTCATCTCTTGGCCGAGACACACCCACAACTCCCATTCTTAGAGTTTTGTTTGCTTCATAGAGAATTTGATGGATTTAGGTTGTCCATAGTTTATTTCTAATTTAATTAACTCTCCTAAGGTTTTGAATCTCACAAAACCAAAACTAAACCCTAGGTGAAGCTATATGCCTTTCTTTTGGTTCTTTACCAATTCTATTTACATATTCTTATTTTTCACCATTCAAAACCCTTAGTTACACCAAGTTTTCATCAAATATATACATAGTTTCCTCTTTTCCCATCTTGTCCAAATCTATACATGGATAGGGGTTTCAAAAATATAAAATTTTCCTAGACTAAATCATACTTTTCTTTAATGTGCCTTTAATGGAGATTCTTTCGGTACAATTAGTTTTCTCAAAAGAGTTTCCTCACTCAAGGGAATAACCATAAATATTCACCCTTTTGAGAAACCAAAACCACCATGAGAATGAAGAGAAGGAGTAGAAGTTTCATAGCAATATCATAATTAACTTTAACAAGTTTGCTACCGTATATGAAGCTTTCTTTTTCCTTCCTCACTTTTCCTTCTTCACACCACCAAGAGACCTTTTAGAGCTACCTTAAGTCGGTTATGGAAAGAAGAATAAGTGTGACACTTTATATATATATATATATATATAGGATTTTGTAACTTTTTTCAAAAATATCAATTTTACCTTTAGAATTTAATTCCACTGTTAGGACTCATTTTTTAGTATTTTTAGAAACCAACAACTCCACACTAAAATTTAGACTCTCCTCTTTATTAAAAATATTTATTTAGAGGTTACAGGAACTTAAAATAGTCTAAACAATTTTGGTCAAAGTTATCACTATGCGGGGTCCTAAACCATACACTATCAAGGACTTTGTAATATCCAATTCTCTAAAAACGAGAGAAAACGCGAGAAATGTAACATACAATTTCTCCGTAAACAAATGAAATTCATTGAATACAAAAGCAAGTCCCCCGAAATGACTTAGTTAAGGTCCCAAAAAAATTGAGAAGCATTCTAGACTCTTAAAAATGAGAATCCCAGACTCAGATAAAAAGAAAAATGAAGCTAGGATAGTGAACCAATTTGTGACAAAAATTAATGAAACGTAATCGCATTTCTGTAAATAAGTGAAACTTTGGAAAAACACATAGGAGGGCTTTTTAAATGGAAAATTTGAGTTGCCCAAGGTTCTCAAAGGTCCCAAAAACCATGGAAAGCCCTAGGACTAGTAAAACCCTCTGGTGTATGTTTTCCAACATTGGTGAGCCCAAACTTTGATGGATTCGTTTGGTAAGGTTTTAGCTCCAAATTGAGTAATTCTAAAGACATTTTATTAAATTGGAAACCTAAATTTTATAATAAAAAATATGGTTCTCAAAAAGGAGCTATAGCGAAGTCGAAACCAAAATTGCCATTATAGAGGGATGAAATTAGAATTTTTGAAAAAGTGTATTTCTAGAAGCTCCCACACACTTCTCCCTTTTTCTCCCACCTTCTTAAGCACAACTTCCTCTACCCAAATTATAAAAAATAGCAACTCCTTGAGGATTACCAAGAGAGGAAGAAAAGGGAGAAGAAAAAGGCAAGAAAGGTATGGAATTTCTTAGTTTTTTCATGCTTTCTCTTTAGCAAACCTCTTCTCCTCCATTTCCCTTTCTTTCCTATGATTTTATTGAAGTATATGGATCTGTTTTGAGAGAAGAATTTGAAGAGAGGAGACCAAGGAAAGTAAGAAACAAGCAAGAAAAGGCATTGAAATAAGGTAAAATCTTCATCCTATGGTAGCTATTCCTCTCCCCTTCTTCTCCCTATTTCGTCTCATATATGTAGCTACAAGAGGGCTTGAATTTTAGACAGAACCAAGGGTGAATTCTATGAATTTAAGGGAGGAGAGTAAGAATATGCAAGGAAATCCAAGTAAAAGCCATTGATTTTCAAGATAGCAAACCTAGGGTTTCATGAGCTCCCTTGAAAATCTGATTTGATGCAATTGTTCCTAGGCCTAAATGAATGTTTGGATAAGCTCTTGAAATCCCTAGAAGGCTCCTTATATGCATCTTCCATGAAAAGAATGAAGCAAACTCACTTGGTGTTCATATAATACATAGCTTCAACCTAAGCTAGATGAAGCACCAAAGGGTAGTTTTAATTTGTTCCAAGCTTAATTTTGCATCATGTATGATGGGAGAGTATGAGAGGAAGCCTTGAAAAAATTTTAGAAACCATAGAAAGTGATATGGCCTTATATGTTCCATATTATGGCTTAAAAAAGCAACACCTAGCTAAGCTTCTTGAATTGATTGTGTGATGACTCTAAGAGATTTAAATGGAGTCAAAAATCATAAATAGATGGAGAGAATAGGGCCAAGATGATGTTCTCTTAAGGTTGCTTCATTGATTGTATTATGGAACTATAAAAGAGTCATAAAAGTCACCTAACTTTTCTAGTGAATATATGGCCTTAGAATTTAATTCAAGAATATAATTGGCTTCCATATGATGTGTCTAGGCCAAGAGAAATGATCTCCACCTCCTTGGGTCTGTGAGGTCAAGGGAGAGGACTCAAGGCTTAAGGAAAAAGTGTGTGAATGCAAGCAAGGTAGCTCTCTCCACCTTCTCTCATGCATGATTGTGTGCTTACATTGTCTTTAAATGTGTGTGTATATGTTTTGAGTTATGAAAAATATTTTACCATGAGCTCTTATTCCATGGTACCATGATGATATTTTATGTATGAAAATGATGTTTTATATGCTTACCTTGGTATACTA